>JANHZU010009553.1:0-22581 GCA_032468055.1 Acrochordus granulatus | reverse complement strand
AACTCAGGTAGAACGCGAGGGGCGGGGCTACAGCAGGAGCCACGGCACGCGGCGCGTTGCGGGGGCAAAACGCTTATCCGCGCGTTTGACAGAAATGAGGGGCAAGTCAGTCTTCGGTTCGCCTTCTCCCCCCTCTCGTCCTTCCCACCAATCGGGCTGGAAAGCGAGACGTCAATCTCGTGCCCTACCCTCGCTCCCCTGACGACGGCTGCCCGTCCGACCGCTGCGACTTTCACCAACTGTTACGCCGCTTTGCGGAGGCGGGCCGAGGCGGAGCAGCCAATCCCAAAAGACCGTCGGTTCTGCGTTGCCTGTTAAGTGGACGCTGAACCGTCACGCCCGCTTTACTCCCGCCCTCCCAGTTCGATTTTCCCTTTCTGTCCTTCGGGGATCGCGGTCTCGTCGACTCTCTGTTGAAGGGCCGAGTGAAAACGGAAGGGCCACAGTTCATATTGCGATCAGTTTACGCTCAGTTTCCCCTTTGCAAGTTGTTGGAAGGCAGCCCTACGTTTTTGGCACCCATCCATCAATATCTTGTTTCTGTCATCTGTCCATTATTCTATCCATTCTGTCTGTTTATCCGTCCGTCCATCCATCCAGTTTTTCTGTCTGTCTGTCTATTGTTGCCCCAAAACCTGGGTCATTGCTTGGTGTCGAAGCCGAACTGACAGCCAAACACGAGGTGTGGATTTAGAGGCTTTTTATTGCGGTACTGCGGCAAAGAGGACCTCAGCGCTTAAATCAGCTGGGCCCCGATCATCAGTTGTCTGTGATTTTTATAAGAAAAATACACACCCGCATTTGCTGTCCCAACCCCTCCGGTAACATGCGCATTACGTGCAGCAATTATTGGGCTACCTGTGCTCTACATTCCTTAGTTTTTTCCGAGCTAAACGTTACATCCCCTATAAATCTCTAGGTTGAGACAGCTTGCAAGGTCTTCTGAAACGCTCCTCCCTTAGCCTTCTGGTTTCTTATCTCCAGTCACTCCCTTCCTTGGCTGTTCTAACCAGACACTTCTAACAAGCAGGCCATCTAATTTTCTAAGGTTAGTTATGAGTTACATTTTATAAAAGTAATTATTTTGCTTACAATTCCATCAGATGGTCACCACACTCACATTTCTTAAAGTGGCAGTAACCAGGTAACCCTAGACATGACCTCTGTCTGTCTGTCTGTCTACCTACCTACCTTTCTATGTAATGTATTTATCCATCTATTCTATCTCTATCATCTTTATTGTTTCTACCTGTATCTATCCATTCTATCTATTATTCTATCTGCCCATCTGTCCATTCATCTGTTTATCTCACTGCCATGTCACTACAGTGACTCCGGGTGGCTTACAGTTTAGGGTGAGCATGTAGTTCAGTAAACAGGATAAATATATTGAATGGGTGCACCGTCATTCCTAATAATTAACTTAAAGTGTCTCCTTTGTAGTTTTTACCTATTGGTCTGTGTCTGCCTTCTGCAACAATAGAGAACCTACTCCATTTTTTTATTGACAACTCTTCAGCTATTTAAAACTACTATTATATCTCTTTGGTAGGTGAGACATACCCAGATCCTTTAACAATACTCTGTAAGGCTTACTTTCCAGAGCCTTTACTATTTTGGTGGTTTCCCCCTGAATTTGCTTCAGTTTATTAGTTTTTGAATGGTGGACACAAGACTTGAGCTAGGCTCTATCAGAACTATTATTTACTGTGATATGAATCATATTTATGCATCCCACAATAGTGTTTGACTGCACACTGCTGGCTCACATTTAACCACTGGGGTAGATAAGAATATGCAGATCGTTTTCATATTTACTATCGTCAAGCCGGGTCCCTCCATGTGATACTTTGGTGTTTCATTTTTTCCCAACTATGCTTTACATAGGGAGAATGATGGAAGCTGTAGTGCAGAGGCCAAATGTTCTCACCTCTTAATATTTGGACATGTTGGGTAATAGAAAAGAGTAGTGTTTCTTAACCTCAGCTGCTTGAAGATGTGTGGACTTCAACTTCCAAAATTCCCCAGCCAGGCAGGGGATTGACTAGATGACCTCCAAGGTCCCTTCCAGCCCTATGATTCTATAATAGAGTGCTACTCCCATTATATCTAGCTCTCACAGCCAATGATGACAGATGGTGACCAATATCAGGACCAGTACTGAAAAAATAACATTAGGAAATGTTTTGAACATTGTGATGCCTTTGATGCCTTTAGACCAACTCAGTATGACTTTATATATTTTTCTTGAAAGAGGGAAAGAGCACTGGGCAGCATTGAGGATGCTAGAGAAGGACGATGGGATCCAAATTCAGGAAGCTCCTTGGTTGCACCTCTCACCCCAGTCTACTTGCAGGGAAGTTATGGGAAAAATAGGATTTGTGTTATTCAACATACAGTATACTGTACTTTTATGATCTGTTTTTCTGTGTTGGAGTTAAGCTATCCAAAGGGCACTAGATAGGAGAGGGCTGATTCCAGACAGGTATTGAAAATTTTACTCATGCACAGGTATCCTTCAATTACAACCATTCATTTAGTGACTGTTTGAAGTTACAACAGCACTGAAAAAAGTGATTTACTACCAGTCCTTGCACTGATAACCATTACAGCATCCCCATGGTCATGTGATCAAAATTTGGGCTTGGTAACCCAAACCAAAATTTGGGCTTGGTATTTAAGACAGTTGCAGACTTAAAGTGTCCTTTAAGTCATTCTTAAAGGCAACAAACTCAAAAACTAATCCAATGAAGATGGAGAGTGTGCTGAGCTGAGAGATGGAAATAGAAAACCAAATAGATGTGTAATGGAGATTTATGACCACAATTGAGACCGGAATCTCTATCACTAAGCGATGCAGTCATTACCTGAGTCATTATGTGACCACAACAGATTTTATTTTTTTTGCCATAGTCGTTAAATGAATCATGCCATCATTAAGCAAATTCAGCTTTCCACATTGAATTTGGTTGCCGGAGCAAGCTGCAAAGGTCACAAATGGCAGTCACATGACCCCAGGATGCTGCAACCATCATAAATACATGCCAGTTACCAAGCATCTGAATCAAGATCATGTGACAGTAGGGACACTGTAATGATTGTGAGGACAGTCATAAGTCACTTTTTTCTGTACTGTCATACCAATATCACAAAGATACTCTCTCAAAAAAGCAACTGGACTTTCTTGTTTTTTTCTGAAGACATTTCACTTCTCATCCAAGAAGCTTCTTCGGTTCTAATCAACTGGTGCTGGATGGAAGATTTCATCCTCATAACCACCCATTGGTTAGAACTGAAGAAGCTTCTTGGATGAGAAGTGAAACATCTTCAAGATCAAAAACCAAGAAAGTCCATTTGGCTTTTGAGAAAGCATCTTTGTGATAATCATGACCTGGATGACTGAGAATCTCCATAGACATCATGCAAATGGTCGTTAAATGAATGGTCATAAGTTGAGACCTACCTATATCCTATGAAAGGATGATTCTTGTAGTTTCAAGATACCACTTTCCTACTTTTACATCTGGTGGTACAAAAGAAAGGAAAAGAGGAGGAGGAGGAGGAGGAAGAATCCCCATTCTGAGTACCAATCTTATAACATTTTGTCACTAGGAAAAAGAGATAATTTGGCTACTTGCTGTGCTGTGCAATGTACGAAAAAAAAGGAGTTTCATTTGCATTGTAATGGCTGTCATCTTGACTTTTTTGACCATGTCTTGCAGACACTGTTGGCATATAATCTGCCCGATGGAAGCACACCAAGATGGTTACAGGTACCTCTGGCTCCCTCAGTGAAACTCCAGCAGAGCTATTGTCGTTGGCCGCCCAGCAGTGCAAAAACAAGGAATCTGTCCAGCAACTGCAGATCCTAAGGCTGCCTTCAGACTGTTTAATACATGATGTAAATGGAAACTAGGACAGTGCACAGGATTGCTGAAAGTCTTCCCAGAATGTGCAATAAAACAATCACCACCACTTCTCTGTCTTTTTGGAGCCCAATTTCCTCTATTTTTTCCCCAAAGTGTTAGTGACAGATGGATGACTCAGTAGGAAGCTACTTTTTTTTCCTTTTTTTTGTCCAGAGTGGTAATGAACATAACAAGTTTTAGAGCAGGGATATACAGTTTTTCTGGCCTGAAAGTTATACTTGTTACTCTGGATTTTTGCTGTTAAACACAAGAACGACCAGTGACGTTTCCTTTCATTGTCCATTGACTTAAAACTCAATATAGTTAACTATTGGTTTCTGATCACATATTTAACCATTTCCCCCTTGTTTCTCATTGAAACATACAATTTGGAAAAAAATGTTTTAGTAAATTTTTCCAAGATTTTTTTTTGTAACTATTGGGATTCAGAATATGCACTTCTCTCAGTCCAGCTGAGGTAGATTACAACTCCCATAATTCCCAGCCAGCATGGACAGCAGCCAAGGTGCTGCATCCTCCATTATTTTTGCAACACTTCGCATCTAGATTTGAAAAGATGAAACGCATATCTATGTAATAGAGCCAGGTTCTGCATGCAGGGCAGAGGAGAAAAGATCACCACAGAAAGCAAAATTATGAAAAACTAAATATTCCCACTTATGACATTGTGGGACAGAAGTGGGAGATTCCACACAGAAAGCAATTTTTTACAGCACCTTCATTTTTACAGATAGTCCTTGATTTACAACCATTTGTTTAGTGACTGTTTGAAGTTACAATAGCACTGAAAAAAGTGACTTATTTTCACTTATGACTGTTGCAGCATCCCTACAGCCATATGATCAAAGTTTGGGCACTTGCCAACTGGCATGTATTTACAACAGTTGCAATGTCCAGGTGTCATGTGATCTCCATTTGTGACCTTCCCAGTTCACTTCCAACAAGCAAAGTTAATGGGGGAAGCTGGATTCACTTAATGTCTGCATGATTCATTGAACAACTGCAATGATTTGTTTAACAACATGGCAAACAAGATTGTAAAATCGGACACGACTCACTTAACAACTGTTTTGCTTAGCAGTGGAAATTCTGGTCCCAGTTGTGATGGTAAGTTGAGAGGCCCTTGTACTTAGAAATACAGAGGAATTGTATTAGAGCTTAATGTCTGTTAAGAATTTTGGTTCAAGTTTTTGAATCAAGCTTTAGTCATAATTGTAAATAGTTCATAACATTCCTTGCTATATTTTTATGAATTCATTCATTAGACAGACAGACAGACACACCACGTTCCAATCATTTGGGATCCTAATATGTCGTGCAATGTTGTTACTTTTTTCTGATTAGCCTAGATATAAAGGTAGCCATGGTGGCTCACAAAGAGAAAAAAAAACAAAAATCAAGGGTAAGCCATCCCCTTTTAAAGATGAATCAAATTATCACCTGAGAGAACATACTTTTTGAGTTCTCCAAAACGCTCTTATCAGGCAAAATTAAAGAACAAGAACATGATAGGAAAAGAAATAGTAATTAAGGAAGAAGTATGAACCTTACAATTTAGAGAGTGGAGGTTGCTGATTGAATGATTAAGTACCTGTTAATGTTGTAGATTATACTCATTGTTATGTGAAGACCCAGGATGCTGGGAAAGGTGGAAGGAAAGAGAAGAGAGCGACCACCAGATGGGGAATGGACTCAGTCACAGTTGCGATGGGGGGACCTTTGGAAGATGTAAAGGACCTTGCTGGGGACAGATCCTCCTGGAAAAAATCTAATTACGTGATCGCTAAGAGTCAAAAATGGCTTGATGGCATGTAATCTATCAGTCAATCAGTGCAGAGAGCTAGCTCTTTGGAAAGGTCCATAAGGCTAGAAAAACTGGAAAGAAAAAGGATGATCAGCATCAAGGTGGATGGATTCAGTCACAGGGGTGATTGGAGCACCATTTGAAGACCAGGTAAACCAGGTTAGAGACAAGTCGTCATAGCAAAAATCTTTCAGTGTGGTTTTTAAGAATCAACATTGACTTGGTCGTACACAATCATAAATGTTGCACATTGTATATTAAATTTGTGAAAAAGAAGAACCTGATTCCCATTGTTCTGAAAGGACAGAAACTGGCTGATAAATCCAAGGTCCCTCTCCTGAAGATGAAGATTCCAAAGCAGAGCCTAAATAAATGTTTTAAAAGAAACAGACTGGTGCTCTCTCCTGCCATTAAACAGAATGACACCCATGTCTGATGAGCTGTGAATGAATTGGTATGCAGTATTTGGATCTGAAGCTCCTTACAGGTATGTAAAAGGTCCCCAATCTGGGTCTGAAGCACTCTAGTCTGGATTAATATGACACTGTATACCCAGTTATATCTATTCCAAAACAAGCAAACCAACAATAACAACAAAAAGCACAATGCAAACCCACTTGGTTTCCTTAAATAATTTCCAAAAATTTTCATCTTATAGTTTCTTGGATTAATGTATTTATTTTTAACACATAACACCAATCAGTATCTTGGGTAATTGAAAACATAATTGTATTCACAAGCCCTTAAGAATTATGGTTTTCATAGGAAGCATACATTTTCAGAGATGTATTTTCCCAACCGTTGTATTTACCCATGTAAATATGTAAAAACTTTAATTTACAACAGTTATACCACACTTTTTCTACAAATCAGTCATTCATAACCCAAGTTTATCTTTAAAGAAAGCTTATGCACTAAGACTGGGGAGAATGCCTAGCCTAATCTCAGTAAATGAGCCTTGAGCTGGAAGGAAATGACAGATAGTCCTCAGCTTATGACCGTTTCTTTCACTACTCAAACTTATGATGGCATCGAACAAGGTGTCTTATGACCAGTCCTCACACATAGGACCATCACAGTGTGTTTGCAGTCATATAATCAAAATTCAGGTGCTTGGCTGAATGTTGCAGCAAACTGCAGACTTCTCAAAAGGCTTCTGACATGCAAAGTGAGCAGAGAAAACCAGATGTGCTTCACAACTGTGTGATTTGTTTAACAGCCATGGAAAAAAAGGCTGTAAAATCAGACATGACTCACTTGACAACTGCATTGTTTAGCAGTGGAAGTTCTAGTCCCAATGCGGTTGTAAGTTGAGGATTATCCGTATAGACTTCCTTAATTCCCATCTTATATTTTACTTTCTTAACCACATCATGTTCTAGCATCTCAGCTGACAAACCAAATTTGATCAATACACTTATTGGCTCTCCCCTTCTTCATTCCATGGTTAGTTTCTTCTCAACTTCCCATTCATACATTTGTTGAAACTGTTTTTCCACCTTCTGGGTATGAACAGTTGTCTCAAGTCTGTGTTTAAAGTTAGGTCCTATGTTAAGCAATGGACTTAAACCACAGCCTAGCCCTTGGATTTCTGGCAAGATTTCAATTGAAAATATGGTTTGTACATATCAGACCTGGGGCAAAGTTAGTCAGTGGTCTGTTAGCAATAGATGTCTTTCATAGACATTAATTACAAGAATATTTCAAAACACTTACTTTTGATAGTAGGTAGATGAAAGGGTCACTGACTTCTTTCTCAAAGAGATCACTGACTTCAAATGTGTGACAAAGTGCCTATTATGAAGTGACTATTAGCCCTAGTCATGGTTTGAAGTCCTGGTGGGTTGCCGCGTACATACATCCCAATTGTTAAATGCTTTTTGCAAGATTTTGATGTCTTTAAAACTTGTGAGACAATATAAGACAACTGAGTCATTTGTTCTGCCATTTCTATGAATGTTTTGACTTTTGGAGAAGCAACGTGGAACTGAAAATTGTTTGGATGTTACTAGTCACTGCAGAGACTCTCCACAAATGTTCTATTTATTGTTGCTCAAATACAAAACTGTAAAGCAACGGCAACCAGAATATATGTTTCCTGCAGAGCAGTGGGAAGCAAAGTTATCTATGTTAACAAGCTGAACTTAAACAGGTCCAGATTGCTCTTGCCCCATGTCACGCCAACAGAAATATTATTTATCACTTTTTTCTTCTGTCAAACCAGCATTATTGATGCTTAGATTTTAAATTCTTTGGAAAAGATAGTGCACATGGGAACAGATTGGATGGCATTCTTCAAATCCCTGAAGAAGGAAAATACTTGCTGTTTGCCCAGAAGGCAAAACTTAATTTAAGGAATTTAAGTTACAGGACAGAGACAGTTTGGTATAGTAATTGGATGTAACAGGGTGGAAACCAGGAGATTTGTGAGTTCTAGTCCTGCCTTAGGCAAGAAGCTGGCTAGGTGATTTTAGGCTAGTATTTTCTTTTTTAACAGCTGGAGGCCATAATATACACATGATGTTGAGATGAGTAAGGGCCATTCTGTCTGGGATAATGATGCAAAGTGGATGACATATTACACCCTGGCAGAATCAGAAAACTCTTTATTTTTCTGAGTTTTGGGGAAGGAGTGAAGCATTTCCCCCCAGTTTTTTCCTTTCCTGAATGGTATTAAATCAGTTGCATTTGTAAGCCCCCTCTTCATGTTGGCAGGAAACTGTGCTACCAATTTTTGACTATGTGGATATCATACAGTTCAAAGGTAGTTCAAATGCACTCTGGAAAGTGAAGATAACTCCAGGGCAATTCTGGATGGAGAAATGCCTTCTCCATGGATAGATAATTTTACTGCAGATCCTGGTTCTTGGAAGGAGACAAACATTTGGCTGACCAGCAAGAAATAATTCAGAGAAGTGGTGGTGAGGCTTTTACCTATTATCTGATCTGGAGGTTGCTGTTCCTTAATGTATTCCATTTGGCCCACTCATGGGACAAACACCTTGAAAAATCACTGAAGTAGTAAAGAAGCACCTTCTGCATTTGGGTATACATGGTTCAAATTTTATCCATTGAATGGATAGACTGCAGCAGCTTTGAGCAAGTACTCTGAGCACCGAAAACTTCATATTCAAAGCCTGTCACCTGCAGTTGAAAGGATCTTGTGTAGCAATAGAAAAAAAAAGTTTTTTTTCCTCTCCCTGGATTATTACTCTGAGATTTCAAATAGAAAAGAGCAAATAAAATTCCTGTCTTCTGCTAGTCTTGCCTTTGAGGGAGCCACTAAGAGTATTTATATTTATATATATTTATTTATTCATCCAATTTCTAAGCTACCTGACTCCCATACACATATACATATTCTTTTGCTGTATGTTTGTGTGTATATACACACGTACACAAATATACAAACAAATATACAGAGCAAGAGGATATTAAAGATCATAGATCTCTGTAGAACAAGACAAAACTGCTCTTCAGCACAGAGCTACCTGCTACCTAATCTGGTGCTCTCCAAAAAAATTGAATCATAGCTCCCATCATCCCTTGCTGGAGATGACAGGGAGCAGGTATCCCATACAACCAGAGGGTGCCAGGTTGCCACCACAAGATTTTCTCATTATTTCAGCTAGTTTTTTTTGTTCCTTCCTCTGAATTGCTCTCTCAATCCAGCTAGTGGCCTTTGATTGTCATTATTAGAATTTGGTCTATCAGCAGTGATGATAGACTTTACTGCTTGACTCGCTGACAAGAGCAACACACAGATGTTCTATAGGGTTAAGTTTTGCAGCCAGAACCGTTAAGTATCACCTCCGAGGCTATGGGACCCTCGTTTTGGAAACGGTCAAGCTTGTCCACCTTAACTAAAGGGGCGTTTATTGTCATGGTTTCTTCTTCACCAGTCTCCGGCTTTTCTTCCCTGTAAATGTTCTCTTGGAGAAAGAGGTCACCATCCGTTGCAGGAGTTATGCTGTCCTCTTTGGTAGCATCCTGATGACGCTCATTTCTGCATCCCTCATGGTGGCTGTGGTTGCCGAGACGGCTAGATGCAACCACTGCTTTCACTGCAGCCTGTGTGAGCAAAGAATGATATTGGTTTGAATGCTCATATTTATTATTCTTGTTATAAGGGAGCCTGTGAGGGATGCTGTTGGTGGTGACTGCTATTGTCCTTAGCTGGCACTATTTATATATTTATTATTAATTGTAGTTATATGTCATTTTTCTTAAGTTTTACTTCTATGTTAGGCACCGAGAATTGCATTTGTGAGATGGAGGGACATATAGGCAGTTCTTGCTTAATATCCACTCATTCAGTGACAATTTAAAGTTATGACGGTGTTGAATGAGGGATACTGAGGATAGGTCCTCATTGTTATGGTTATTGCAGCGTCTCCTAGTCACATAATCGCAATTTGGACACTCAACAACTGACTCACAATTATGACATTACAGCATTGTGTGATCACCATTTGTGACCCTCTCTGCAAGTTTCTGACAAGTAAAGTCAATGGGGAAGCCAGCAGAAGATTGAAAATGAAGATCATATGAGTACGTGTGGGAATGACCTTGAAGGACAAGGGGAAGGGATGCTGCTTTTATGCCCTTGGGGTCTGATTCAATTGAAATGCAGGCTGCTCCAGGCACTCGCTGTCTCCACCCCAGCAATTCCTTCTGGGATCTCTGCATCTCGCCAAAGTGCTCAAGCAGCAAGAGCAGCAGGATGCTGAAATCAGCAACAACACCACAGCTGTGCATACAAAGCAGAGAGAGTGTTTAAGTTCCATAGGAACAACTGTCCTCTTGGTAGAAACAACTCCAGCATCTGACTTGTGTGTTGTGATATCTGGAATCTAGTTATTTATGACCAACTTGTTGACTAACCACAACCTTGTCTCTTGCTTGATCTGGCATTGTAAATTTTTGGCTTGACTTTGGACTGCTGGACTTGGAAACTTGCCTTGCTTGGCTAAATCTTATCTATAATTATTTGCTCTTTCCTGGTACCTTGCTGTTGCGATTTGCAGAAGCAAATCTCCCTCTGAACACTCTGTGTGCCTAGGAACTATGTCTGGCTTTTGAAGGGATGCTCAGAAGGCCAGAGTGCAAAAGTTGCCAATCAGACAAGAGGAAGAGGTTGAAAGAAAGAAACTAATTTATTACAATAGGCTATTAAAAGGCAGGAGATTTGTACTTTCAGACTTGCAAAATTGATGTCAGCCCTCCTAGGTAAAGCAGACAAGCAACATGACCAGATGAGGTAATTCTACTTTATTACAAGGCTATATTAACAAAATCTTGCAAGTCTGAAAGTAAAAATTTAACAGCCTAATCAATCAGGTTCTGCCTAAGTTTCTTTCACTGACCATTAAGCAACTGTGGCTACCCCCCTTTTTTTTGTCTGATAGTTTCCTACACACTATCTAGGTCATTCTCAGGTACCATTATACTGAGGGATGAGCACCCTATGGGATTCACCTAACAATGGCAACTGGGACTGCCAGAACTGCCATTGTAAGATGGCATGATAATTTGACATTGTGCATTATGACTGCATTGCTTAGCAACCAAGTTCTTGGTTCCAATTAGTGTTGGTCATCAAGGACTACCTATGTACATTTATTTTAATTAATTATTAATTAATTAATATAATTAATTTTCATTTGCAATAATACCACACCCAGGTGGCTGTGTACTGATGTGGTAATGTGGAATAGCGAACTAATAGCAATAGTAGACTGGATCACAGTGGTAAACACCTCCCCAGGTATTATAGGATCTCAGGTGCAAGAGTCCACCCACCAAATCTGGCCATTAGCCAAAGGTGTTCCTGTCATCTTGAAGCCCCTATTTGCAGTCCCACAAAAATCACATGCTTGACATTTTCTGCTCAAGAGGGAAACTCTGGGTACCATATTTACCCCAAAGAAAGTCACTCTGAGTTTAAAATCACTCTCCCTCCAAAAGGGAAGATTAGGGTTATCAAATCACTCTCCCTCCAAAAGGGAAGATTAGAGTTATTTCTGCATGAATCTTCCCATTTTAAAGGTATTAATTGAGAAGAAAAGGGCTTCCTTTGTGACACATAAAACAGAAACAAATGATCCCACTCATCAGTGATATCATGACATGACTCTCCCCCTCCCACATGCTCCTTGAAGTCAAAATACCCTTCTCCCCAAGAGAGCAGCTGCAAGGAGTATTAAAAAATCAAAATGACTTGATCAAGAGCCATGTCCTCTTTTCATGTGTTAGCAGGGCTTCAGTCTCAATCACAACTGCCACACAGGTAATCCTTGACTTACGACCGTAACGGAGCCTGCCAATCATGGCTATTAGCTTTGACGTAATAAAATTGGTCAGTGATATAACTGACCTGATTTTACAATCTTTTTTATGGCGGTCGTTAAGCAAAACAATGGTTCCCTATGGGCACAGTTTTGTCAAAAAATGGAAGTAAGTGCCGTTTTTTGGCAAAACTATCATAAAGCATGGTCACAAAAACCAAGGACTATGTGTACTGGATTTTAACCTGCCCCTGCAGGCACCTGGGCTATGCTACTTTGGGGTGGCTTGCTTTGCACCCTGATTCTGAACCTCTGACACTGAATTCGGGTCCCTGAATGTGGGACCCCAGACAGAAAGCAGAGACCCAGAATCTTACCTTTAGCTTCCGCCTGGCGTTAAACTCCTGCAGTTTCTTCTGTGTGCTGTCCATGTGTGCAAACTTAGCAGCTTTGCCAGTCACCCATGGGTGCTCTAGGGCTTGATGGACCGTTAATCTCTTCTGGGGATCCAGGACAATCAGCTTTTGGACCTACAAGGGCCAGAGACAGGTACAGTGCGACATCTCCAGTGTCATAACGGATGTAAATGGCCTTTATAGCATGAGTCCAGAGTATCTGAGGAGCTGCCTCGCCCCAATGGGGTTGGCCCATCCCACTCATTCCAGCAAAAGAGATTTGCTACAGACCCCTTCAAGGAATTTTGGCTGGTGGGATCCAGGAGAAGAGCCTTTTCTGCTGTGGCCCCCACCCTTTGGAATCTTCTTCCAGTGGAGGTGAGATCTGCCACCATCCTCTTCTGGAAGAGCCTCAAAACCTAGTTCTGTTGGCTGGCCTGGGCCCCAATGGGGGTGCTCTATATTGTGGGGGAGTGGCTGATGAGAAGACCCCAACCCCATGCTGCCCATACTCTGAATTCTTAAGTTTGTATTTTATCCTTGTTAATTTTAATGGTTTCCATACTGATTTTGTCATAATTTGGTCAGCTGCCAAAAGTCACTTCAATAGTGAAAAAGGTGGCATATAAATTTAATAAGTAAAATAGATAAAATGGGCCAAAATTAGGGGTTTCTGGTCAGGGAAGGAGATGAAAAAAAGTCAATATGATGGTCTGTCTATGCAATTCAAGCCCCATATCTTTATACACTGAAGCAACAGAGTTTCAGTAGGGAAAGGTCTTGGGACTGGGAACACATTTAGTATTTAGAGAATCTGTGATTGGGAAACTGATATAATGGATTGACTAAGAGACTGTCCACAAATGGTGTCAGCCAGCCATAGTACCAACTAGTACTAGAAGAGAATACTTGTAGTTCAGGGTTGAACTGTGGAGTCCCTGATGCTCTCTGAACTTGGTTGTTTTGCAGATGTTTCATGACCCAAATAGGTAACATCATCAGCACCAATGATTCCACATGGAACTAGTGAGACTCAGGACATCTCTACAGAAAAATGGAAGATAATCCAGTGCTTTCATTTGCAGGATGTTTGAGGGGATATGGAGCCTGAGGAACATGGGTTCAAGTCTTCATGCATTTCAGAACACAGAGATGCAGACATGGGCCAACCATCCATCAGGACAATGCTCAAAATACAGGAACTCGTAAAGGTAAAGGGGACCCTGCCAGTTGTGACTGACTCTAGGGTGCGATGCTCATCCCTGTTTCCAAGCCGAAGAGTCAGTGTTTGTCCTGGGACGGCTCCATGATCATGTAGCCGGCATGATTGGACACCTAAGGTGCACGGACACTGTTACCTTCCCGCCGGAAGGGGTGGTACCGATCTATCTACTCGTGCTCTCACACTTTCAAACCGCTAGGTGGGCAGGAGCTGGGGTGGAACAGCAGGAGCTTGCCCTGCTGCGCGGCAACACTGGGTCGTGATCTCAGGCCGCCGACATTCCAGCCGGCAAGCCGAGCTCTTAACCACTTGCACCACCATGCCCCACTTGTGCCACTACAGGAACTCATAGATGAGTTCATTGTAGCACAGGGTTGAACTTTAGTGCTCTCTGAGGTTGGTTGTTTTCTTGCAATCATTTCATGACCCAGCTTGGTAACAGTATCAGTGCTAGAAGGGAGCAGGGAACTTACCAGGTCCTTGGCATTGAGGGACACTTCATCCCACCAAGGAGAGACAAACTCATAGTCACAATTTAGGATTCGGCTGTACATGTATTGATCTCCTCTTGGATCAAAGAAGGGCTCAAAGCCACATAGCCTGAAAAAAAATGGAAAAATCAGGTGTTTATGTCTGGGTATTACTATGATTTGTCAAATAACACAAATTTCTTTGAGTGTAAAGGACTCAGAGACCTTTCCCATTATCTGAATTGACCTTCAGCTAAATATTTATTAATGAAGGATTAAGGTGAATGAATGTTTCTGAAATTATACAGCAAGATAATCTATATAGGAAGGTTGAGATACCAAGTCATGTTTAATTCAACCCCAAGCTCAGTTAATGCGAGGCTAGTGTATGTACCATTGAAGCTAGTGCATGAGCAGTTGTAGTTGATGTTTAAGCAATACTGCTAACCTTCATGTGTGTAAAATGGAAGAGAGATTCCATCAGAAAAAACAGTATAAGTTTAGCACAGTGATTTCATTAAAAATAAATTTAAAATGTAAGTATATTATTTTAATCTTTTATATTTCATTAATAAACATAAAATTTATTAATAAGCATAAAATTTATGTTTAAACATTTTCATTGCCTATTTCTGTCAAGCTGGAACCAATTACCCTATTTTCCATAGAATTATTATTTCAAATAGCGCAAATTTGGATAAAGCGACCATTTCATGGGATTCATTAACCACACTAATCAAAATCTATCTCTAGCTCTCCATGAAGTGCTGAACTACAGTTTCTATAATTCCTATAATTTTCTACAATGCAATCCCTGGTGATTGGCCATGCCAACTGAGCCTGAAGGGGAAAGAAGTCCCAAACCTTGGGTGTACAACTTTTCTATCCTGCTTGTAGGACAAAGCATGTTTTCTAATTTGATTCAGTTTAGTTTAGCAATTAAGGCATCAGGCTAGAAACCAAAAGACCATGAATTCTAGTTCCACTTTAGGTCTGAAAGCTGACTTTGGGCTAATCAACAAGAGAAGGTGAGTTCTAGTCCCACCTTAGGCATGAAAGCCGGCTGGGTGATTTTGGACCAGTCCCTCTCTCAGCCCAACTTCCCTCACAAGGTTGTTCTTGTGGGGAAAATACTGTAGGAGAAGGAAGGTGGATTATATATGTTTGCTACCTCGACTTATTTATAAAAATAATAAAGGCAGGATAAACAATAAATAATAATTTCTACTACCTCTGTTAGGTATACAAAGAAATAAAATCCCAGATATGAGAGAGAGAGAGAATGAGAAAAAGAAGTAAAATCTTTTTGCTCTCATAAAGTTTATCAAAAGAGCACTATTTAAAACTTGGTTAGAGAGTGTAATAAAAAAATCAGCTACCAATATATATTATTTATTCTTAATCACCATCTGTTCCATTCAAATTGATAAATTAAACATTGCATTGAAGTCACTAAATAATATAAAAGGAGGTGGGAAAAAAGGACATAAGTCCATGGGGATTGCATGGGGAACAATTGGCTTTACGTATATTTTGCTCCATCCAGAACTTGCTGGAGTTTGCACCCCCTTATTATCCACTGAAATGCTCCATTAGCCTTCCAACATAGTCAACTTTTTAGAAGCAAATAAGTCCTCTCAGCAACTGAGATCCGCTCCCACCTTCATACATGAATGCTACTTGGAAACAGAAAAAGAGAAATGAAACAGCAAGGGGAAATTTGCAAAACTCTCTCATTTGCAAATGCCTCTTGAAGCCCTGTCCCCATTCCAATGAAAAAGAGGGGAGGGGGGGAGGAAGACAGCCATAGTGAAGGCTTCATATGACTGGTTTGTGTGTGCTGAGAGGATATGTTTGCAGAAGGGAACTGGCGCAGGCTCTGGGGAAAATGGTTGTGTGTGTAGATAGTCCTCGACTAAGCAATGATTTGTTTAGTAATTATTCAAAGTTCAAAAAAAATTATTTACAACCAGTCATCACACTTTGGACTGTTGTAGATCTTCATGATCACATGATTAAAATTTGGGTGCTTAACAACTGGTATATATTTATGATGGTTGCACTGTCCTGGGGTCACATGATCGTGATTTGCAGCCTTCCTAGCTGGCTTCCAACAAACAAATTCAATGGGGAAAACTTGATTTGTTTAACAACTGCATGATTTGCTTAATAACCATGGCAAAAAAAATTCTTAAATCAGACATGAATCACTTAACAACCATCTTGCTTAGCAATGGGAATTCTGGTTCCAACTGTGGTAGTAAGTCAAGGACTACCTAAACTTATTTACTTAGTTGGTTCCTGGCTGTTTTTTGTGTGTGTGGGAGTTGGTTCTGATTAGTTGTCTTTTATTGCTCTCTTGATGTATTTTGTTTTCTTTTATTTTTTATCTATTAGTCACTCTGAGTTGTAATGGAGTTGGGCCTTGAAATGGAATCAATCCATCAATTAATGTGGGAGAGGATTAATTCACTAGTTCTTCCTTTCCAGACTTTCCTGCAATGCAGTTTCTCCTCCTGCCTCCCCCCTGCTATACTGGGGAGTCTGCATTTACACTGCAACATAAAACTGCTTAGCATATACTGCCCCAAATATATTGTTTGTGTATTAGAGTTCTATGCTATTGTGATCAAGCTGCTCACAGCAACACAAAAGGATCAGTGCAAAATATATGCACATAAGATATCCACAAGCATTGAATTACAACATTAAAAACAATAACTTAGGGCAATATAAACACAGATAGGGTATTCTTCCAATAAATTACATTTTAAAAGGCTTCTGGAATTTAATATGCTTGTGAAATGACAATAAAGGTAAAAAGGAAAAAGGTTTCCCCTGTCAGTTGTGTCCAACTCTAGGGGACAATGATCATCTCTGTTTCCTAGCTGAAGAGCCAGCATTGTCCAAAGATGCCTCCATGTTGATGTGGCTGGCATGACTGTATGTCGAGATGCACTGAACACTGTTACCTTCCCACCAATTTAGGCAGTACCTATTTATCTACTTGCACTTTTACATGCTTTCGAACTGCTAGGTTGGCAGGAGCTGGAGCAAGTAACAGGAGCTCAATAATGACAGTAATAATAAGAGTAATCTAATTTCTCGGCAGGGCCATTACTGAGAAACAGTTGCTGCTGGCCTCAGTGCTCATAACTTCATGGTATTGGAAAATTACACAAATCATTTTTCCCAAAATGTTTTATTGGGCTGTTGGTTCTTCGCAGAAGGAGGTGACCCTTAGGGCATCCTAGTACTGAGCTGACTACAGTTTTAGAGGCAAAAAGCAACACTTTAAGTGGAAACCTGTTAGCAACAGATTTATTAGCCCCATAGGGCAGTTATGAAGTGAGGACAATTCTCCAGGCTGTTCATTAGTGCTTCTGCTGGCAGAAAATAGTATGACATAAAATCATATTTGCCAATCTGCCAATAAGTGGTGGTGTCCATATTGGCTGTGCGTAAGGCAACTTAAAGAAAGAAACTGTACAGGTAGTTTTTGACATACGACCACAATTGGAAGAGGAATTTCAGTTGCTAAGTGACATGGTTATTAAGTGAGTCATCACATGACCAGGTCCAATTTTCTGAACATTATTACCACAGTTGTTAAGGGAATCACTGTTAAGTGAATCACATGTTTGTTAAGTAAATTGGGCTTATCTTCCTTATTCTGTACAAAGAAGATAGCTGCATAAATTTCTGTGGTAAAAAAGTCCAGAGCGTGTGGCCTCCTCCCTAGTCCAGATTCTCTGATTTCATGTAGGATGAGAGCAAGTCTCAATAGGCCCATTTTAGATGTTCTTATCAGATGGGCAGATTAAATCCTGATCAGGGGAAGTATGGTGCAATTTGATGCTATCAATAAAGGGACTTCATAGGTAATAATCAGCATTATGAATTAGGGCAGGCGTGTTCAACCTTATGATATGTGGACTTGCTGGCTGAAATGTGTGGACTATAAGATATGTGGACTATGGCTGGCTGAGGAATTCTGGGAGTTGAAGTCCACACATATTAAAATTGCCAAGGTTGGACACCTCTGAATTCGTGTATGAAGTCCACCTGTAAGCAGTCCTCCATTAGCATACACAATGGTGGTGAGCAGATCTCATCTGCAGTGCAGGTAGTCCTTTACTTACAACCATTGCTTAGCAACCATTCAAAGTTATGATGGACTCCCCAAAAGGTACCTATGACTGGTTCCAAAGTTGCAGTGGCTGCCCCCCCACATTTCACTGGCCTGCATTTTAATAATAAAAATAAATGTGCAGCTGTTTGCAGCATTCTGCAGTCATGTGATGAAATTAATAACATTTTTGCCCAAAACTAGCATTTATGAACATAGTAAATAAGGGGTTTGCTTAGCAATCACAGATTTGCTTAACGACTGTGGTGATTCGCTTAACAACAGGCTCCATTATGGTCATAAGTCAAAGACTACCAGTAAGAAGGAGGAAGAAGTACAGCAAAACCATATTTGAAAGATTCTGTTATTATAGCCAGTTTCAATAAAAATAGTTTTAGCCTTCTGGTGGAGTTGATTTCCTGTTATGATTTACTGATGGGTCTGACACTCTAGTTTTTTATAAAGCACTATTCATTCAATCAGGTTTTTAACCTTAGTTCAATGTTTGGAGACATTCTTTGGGAGAGGAGTTCTAATTTATTTCACATATTATGAAATATTAATTTAAAGCATTTATTTACAACAGTGTGACTTGGGTGGTATACAAAAAACAATAACAGGAAACCAAAGATAAAATAATCATACCAGTGAAAAATGGATACCATCCTTAATAAGTGATGAAGAACTCCAATGTATTAAATGTCACCAGAAAGGACCTCTACAACTCAGCTATATGCCTTTCAAAATTTTCAGACTGGAAATCAACATTGTAAAACACATTTGTTGAAATCATAGCGTGGAATTGCCCCCTGTTAGATCTTCTCATTTGCTTAACCCTATGGGAAATTAATGAATTTTTGACTTGAATCCAGAGATGGATCTATTATGACTTCAGCAGAGTTCCTCCATGCAGAGGGGCACTCTTTCTTAATACCCACTAAAGATAATGACCATGGAGGACTACTATTTTTATATTCTCTTTGAAGCTTTGTGGATGAGGAGAGGAAAGGATGTTTTCTACCAGATCGACCGTTGATCTGAAGCAGACCCTCCTTTTGACATTCTTATATTTTTGCCTATTTCTTTTTTTTTGGCGACCACATTGAAAGCAAATAAAGAAGAAAACAGTATACCTGTGAGTGTCTGTGCGTGTGTGTAAAGGCAGCTTATTTTTGTGGTTTTACTTGAAGAGAGGAAAAAAATGAGAGTGGGAGGTAAATGGGTGGTGTTGATAAGTATCTAATTTATTTTTAAGTCTGGAAATGGAAAACAGCAGAAATTATGTGTGGGTGAGAATCCTCCCTCCTAAAAAAACAGCATAAGAAGAGGCAAATTTCACACTATGTTTGTTTGCTGGACCATACTTGGAGAGAGCCCAAGTGAGCAAAGCAAAGTGACAGGAGTTTGTGTCAAAGTATTTTAGCGTTACTCACAAGATATATGTTATGACGCCTACAGACCACATATCCACTTCAGGGCCATATGGTGACCCATGGAGAATTTCAGGTGCTGAAGGCATTAAAAAAATAAACAGAAGACAGAGACAATGGAGTTTGCAGACATATCTTGGCTTCCATTTTTTTCTCCCTCCCGCTGTGACTCTCTTACATGCTTATCCCCTAAGCATTAACAGTGAAAACTCACACTCTTCCACAGATGATTGGCAAGTTTCCTGGTTGTTTTCCAACCTGATACTTGCTTTCCTGCTTTTGCAAACTCACGGGAAAGGAGGAGAGAGTGTTTTGTTATTTATTTAGCCACTTTCCCTGTGGCAGAATGGACAAAGCTATACATAGCTACAGCCCAAATTAACTTCCCAGAGGCCTCCTTCTTCAGGGTCAGGATATTTGGGAGGGCTACCAAAATGGGGATGTTAAAGCCAGATGAGCACTAGATGGTAGAACAAAAATCCAGAAAACTCAGTCACTGTCTGAATGCCTGCAACCCAAGTCTTTTAGGCCAGGTAGCCATCACCTTGTTTAAGGCATCTTTCCACCAGCTTTCCTCCAAATAGGTCTTCAGAGGTGGACACTTCATCATGAGTAACACTCCTTTATAGAATAAAATATTGTAACATCTGAACTGGATGAAGCTTTCTATCATTTACATACTGATTTGGGAACAGTGGCAAGAAACAGAAATTTATAGGGAGAGAGAGTGTTGGTTACCAAGCTGAAAGAATCACCAGATCTGAGTTGCAAATTGCTACACAATCACTAGGTAGCAGCAGAGAGGGAAATAAATGCTAATATTTTGCTGGCATCTAGTGGACAACTGGATTTTTTTATACTCCAAATTCTATATAGTACTCCTGCAAAAGGTCCTTTTTTAGGGAGCATAATTGCTGATAGAGTCATGCATTTGCTTCCTGGGAATACAGCCCAGGATATTAAGTTTCCCTTTCTCTTGCACTTTTGTCCCTTTAACATGAATAGAGCTCCACGTTGCTCTCCATCAAATACTCACCACAGTATCCTGGTGTGCCACATACTGTTTTCATGGTATCTTGCTCATCCACAATTTTAGATAAACCAAAATCACCTGGGAGAAAATAAAGATTATTGTGTGTGTTTTGTGTGTGTATATTTAAGTTCTCCTTAAATGACTTACAACTGGTTGTCACATGTACAACAGTTGCAGCATCCCCACAGTCACATGATAAAAATTTGGGAACTTGGCAACTGTATTCAAGGTGATTGCAGTGTCCTGGGGACAGGTGATTGCAGTGTCCTGGGGACAGGTGATTGCCATTTGTGATCTTACTAACTGGCTTCTGACAAACAAAGTGAGTGGGGGAAGCCAGCTTACAACTGATTCACTTAACAACTTCAGTGATTCACTGAACAACCATAGCAAAAAGATTGTAAAATTGGGTGTAACCTCATAAATAACTATCTTGCTTAGCCACAGAAATTCTGGGCTCACTTGTGGTCATATGAACATAGCCATTTTGTTCTGTTATTTAAGTTAAAAGTATTTTGTGAATCCAACCTGTATTTAATGGTAATAATCCAAGCATGGAAAACTTGCTGGGGGTTGTAATTATTCTGACCTTGTCTTTTTGAACTTAGCTGGAAATATTTTTATTCTAATCATTTTAATGGAATAGTTGACAGCTGTTTACATGATAGTGCCCCTCCCATGAATGAAAATTAAGAATTTTATTGGGGTTAGAGTTGGGCAAGAAAGAAATATTCCACTTTTAATAATTAAATGCTACTCTATCAAATTAAACAATAACTCATTGTATCCTTAAAGAATTGGAAATAAGCAAAACAAACAAAAAACAGAACAGGTGTGCTTATTTTTGCATAATTCTTGCAATCTGAATTTTTTTTAAAGACAGCCAGTCTGAGAAGAAGACTGTTTTCTTGCCTTAAATCAATTTCTTTTAATCTACTGTGGCTTGCTAACTGTTTAAGGCTGTAAATTTGTTTGACTTCTCCCAGCATAACTGAACTGAGATAACAATCCCAACCTGTCTTCTTTTTCCCTTCCAGCTTGGTGTTTTAAAATCCCATTCCCACACATACAATTTGCAATTTACTTTCTCATTGCCTTCTCTTTCTTCCCCTCCATCATAATTCCCACTGCAGGGGAAAGTTAGAGCAGTTTTTTTTTTCCAAACTGTATTCCATTGAATGCAGCCAATTTTCTACCACTAGAACAACTGCTTCATTTGCTTAATGACTGCTGCATTTGTTAAGAATCACCATGTTCACTTAACAACTGCCGCTAAAAAGGTTGTAAAATTGGGCATGGTCACCTGGTACCCGTTTTATGTCTGTTGCGACTTACAACAGAAATTGCAGGCTCAATTATCATTGTACCTTGAGGACTATCTTGTTTGGAATACATTTAAAAACTGGAGCAAATTCAGAGAATCCACTCTATGAATCCATCACAATCAATGTTACTGAATGTAACATTGTTACTGAAGGAAGAAGTGGTTGTAACTCAGACGAAGCCATTATGGATATGCATTCTCTGTGGATTATGGTTGATTTATAACTCATCTACCATTTGAGACTCAGTTAAGGTTGATATCCCTGGTCATCACTGGAGGAGTCATTGCAGTATATTAAAATTATAGTAATTAACAGAATTATTGTAATTAACAAAATTATACTGATATTCTGTCCGTATCAATAGTTAGAGACAAAATTATTTGTAAGAAGGGAATGCAGTGTTGTCTGCACAGAGTAGAAAATATTGTTAAGCAGTTGTTGTTGTTCAGTCGCGCAGTCATGTCCGACTCTTCGCGACCCACATTACGCCAGGCCTCCCTGTCTTGCACTGCCTCCTGGAGTCTTCCCAAGCTCACACCCATCACACTGACTATGCT
>JANHZU010009551.1:0-16636 GCA_032468055.1 Acrochordus granulatus | reverse complement strand
GATGGCTACTCCATTTCTTCTCAGGGATTCTTGTCCACAGTAGTAGATGTAGTGGTCATCTGAATTAAATTCTCCCACTCCTGTCCATTTGAGTTCACTGATTCCCAAGATGTCGACATTCAATCTTGCCATCTCACGTTTGACTACATCCAGCTTACCTTGATTTATGGATCTTACGTTCCAGGTTCCTATGCAACACTGTTCTTTACAGCATTGTACTTTCTTTTTACCTGCAGTCACATCACAGTCAAAGCATCCTTTCAGCTTTGGCCCAGCCATTTCACTCTTCCTGGAGGTACTTGTAATTCCTTCGGATGTAAGAGGCTCTTCTTCTGGTGTCCTATCTTTTAGCCTTTTGTTGCTGTCCATAAGGTTTTCTTGGCAGGGATACCGGAGTGGGTTGCCATTTCCTTCTCCAGTGGTTGTGATGGATAGAGACTAATGAACACTTACTCTAGATATCAGACTGAATCCATCTAGTGTTTAGATTGTAGTTTAGAAATTAGCAGGAATTTTTCTTGCCAGGCCTGCGGAAGGTTTTTGAGGTATGGTTTTTCTTCTGATTTGAACAGTTCAGCTGTCATCAGGAAATTCAGGTGTTTAACTGAGAGCAAAACTAGATGTCATGGCATATTTGACAATTGTTAAAAGTGTTTTTTGTAATTGATTCACTAATTCTGATGGGGAGGGAATTATTTCAGCCTTCTTTTTCCAAACGCTGGAAAAAAAAAGTCCATTCACCCTTTAAAATGATTGGGATTAAGGGGGAAAATATCTATCATATTGGTGTCAAGCAGTTTCTCCCTTTCCCCAAATGTATATCAGAATGCAGTTTTCCTGTGGTTTGCATCTATAATAAATTTTTGAGCTTCCTTTTTCTGCTCTGGACATATATTTCATTATTTTCTCCTTTGGGCATACGTTTCATTATTTATTTATATATTAAATTGATATGGCGCCGAAATCCGGAGACTAAATAAGGCAGCTCTCCTTTTTGAACAGTTTAGTGTAAAGTGAAGCAAGATAACAGATCCAGAAATAAAACCTTCTTTCACATGGAATTGTTAACAAAAAAAAATCCATTTGGCACATACAGCATGTCTATGGAAAGGTTTTGTGTGTTTTTCCTTATACGTAAGATGCAAGTTCATGTCATACCTTAGAAAGAACTCCAAAAAGTTTGGAGGATTGTGAGATTCTAGATGCCAGTGTTTGAATTGGAGACGTCTGGGTTCCAAGCATGTGTCTTTGGCCCATCAGTAGAGGCAAACATTACCTCTAGGAATGGAATCTCTCCCCAAGAAAGGCTCATGAGAACCAGCCATGAGATAGAAGAAGCTTGCTGAAGGGGATTTGCCACTGCTACTGGGGCTGTCCACAAAAGGGCCTCTGCAGCATCATTTTTGTCTTTCCTTTTAAAGTGCTGCTTAAAGACACCTTTATTTTTTGAGTTTCATGCGCCTGGAAGATGGGAGGGCCTTCTTGGAGGTGGCTCCCAGGTATAGAATGTCAACCCTCTCACCTTCTGGTTTTAAGAAAGAAGTCCCACCCTTCCTCGTAGCCTTGCCTTTTTAGTCTGAACAATTTGCTGCAATGCTTACGCTAGTCTTCTCCCTAATTATATTCTATTCAAATCGTTTTTGGTTTTTGTACATATTTTTCTTGTATGAACAGGTCGCCACCCAGAGTCTCGTTTAAGGTGGGCAGCCACAAACATTCTTTAAATAAATATGTGCAAAAACAGCAGCAACGAGCGGCTTCACAGTGGCTTCCGGGGGATTCAGCGCTTCCATCATAATGATGAAACCAACAGCACGTCATTGTAAGGCATTTCATGCGCGTGTGATTTCATCACAATAAACACTGCTTTCGTCTTTTGCTCCCCTTTTCTCTGTAGAAAATGCCTCTGGTGTTTAGATACCCAAGTTTTAAGCCATTAAGCCTTTAAAGCAGGGTTTCTCAGACTTGGCAACTTTAAGGCGAATGGACTTCACCTTCCGGGATTCCTCAGCTAGCACGTATGCTGCTGCCTGGGAATTCGGGGAGCTGAAGTCCGCATGTCTTAAAGTTGCCAAGTCTGAGGAACAATGCCTGAAAGGTTAACACGCACACCTTAAATGAAGCCAGAGAGCAGTTGGTACGCAGGATAGATCTTTTCCTATCGCGCTGCTGTGTTTTTTGCCTTATTTTGTACTTCTCAAGCTTCATGGGCATCATTGCACAAAACGCATTGCAGCAGTCTAAACGAAATCGAATAGCTGTCAAACTGAAAAGGCTGCGCTTAATGCACTGTGCACAACTGTTCAAACACAGTTCTGGTTATTAGCATTACTTGAAAATTCAGGGGCAAAGTAAGATCCAGAAATACTTTTTGAAGTTGGGAACCTCATCTTTGGGGGAAAACAAACCCCGTTCAAAACAGGTTAAATCTTATGTCAGAGTTTCAATTCATTAGTTTTTATTTTTAATTTCATCCAGCCTATTATCCAATTTAAATACCATTCAAGGATATGGACTTTTTTCTTAGTATTAAATGAATTCCGAGGCTCCCTTGCTGAGGGGGCCATTTCTTATTTCCCTTTCGTCTATAGTGTGTATTTCTGTTTTTTTATGCTGTATATTACTAAGGTTTTTGTATTTGCTGTTTTTATATTTTCTGTTTTATTTATTATGTTATCCACTTATTAATTATGTTTTATTTATTATTGTTTTATTTATTATGTTATCCACTGCCCCAAATTGCCTCA
The DNA here is from genome assembly GCA_032468055.1 of Acrochordus granulatus. Lineage (NCBI taxonomy): Eukaryota > Metazoa > Chordata > Lepidosauria > Squamata > Acrochordidae > Acrochordus > Acrochordus granulatus. Next base: position 13,889 of record JANHZU010009551.1, on the reverse strand, counting down.
GTAAGATGGGTGGCTGTATAAACTTAATACAGTAAATAAATAAATAAAGCAAGCAAGCAATAAAGCAATAAAGCTGGATATTATATTCTCACTGGTGTCCCTTCCTTCCAAAGCTCTGCATAATCTCTCCCAGCAAATTCATATTGGTATCAAATTGCACAGAGGACAAAATAGACTCCCAGGGGTTGCACATAGCACAGGCGAAACATTCCTGTTATATCTTATCCTCACATATAACTTTTGGGGGAGTGTTAGAAACAACTTAAATAAAGTTCCAACTTAAAATAAAACTAGAGAGTTTGGCATGAAGACGGAAAAATGTATTTAACGTCTTTGCAAGAACCATTGTCACAAAGTTGGCAGTTACAGCTAGCATTGTGATTTGGCGGCATATCATTTTGTCAGTTTTGAAAAAAAGAGGATCTTTTAGAAATGTACACGGGGAGCAAGAAAACTGGTGGATGCAAGGGAAGTGTCTGCACCTATATTGACCCTCGTAGGTTTCAGGCATAGGTTATTTGTGGGATCAGAGAGCAGCATTTCCAAGCTGGAGCTCATGAATCCAGTTGATCCTGAGCTCCAGCATCTCTTTATTTAAGAAGATTTAGGCAAGAGAGGCTTTACGTACCTCTTTTAGGGCAGTATAGTTAAGAGGAATATTGCTTAGCACACACAGTTGTTGTGTGGAGCATTAAGAAACGACATGAAATAGCAGCAGCACCCGTTTGATGAAAGACAAGGGGGCGTGAGACTTGTTTTTAAAATGTGGGTTTGCTTTATTGTCAACAACACATCTGTAGTGTTAGAAGAAAATTTCTTGGGGTCCAAATCTGTGCCGAGGGGCTGGAAAATAGACACGCGAGACAGCCACTGGGAGAGGAGGAACATTTTTTCAACAGTGGGACAGGTGGTACGGCTCTCAAAGGATGCAACAGGATTCGAGTCTATGGTAGAAGTTTTTATTGGTTTTCTGGTCCCTCTGTAGACAAGCTAATTTTAGGAGGTTCCAGGGATGTTATCTGTATGTCCTGTAGACTGGCTTTAATCTTGTCAAGTGTGCATGCCCTGAGGGTAACTTTAATCTTGTTCGATGGGCATGCCCCACCCGTGGGTGACTAGATGTGAATTTAGGGAAGTCACATATTCTACTGAGTATGTGGTCAATTTCACGTTTCCCTGTCTAGTGGTCCCTTGTTAGACTAACCATTTTGCCTGCCAGCTTCCTTAAGAAAACTTGAGAGGGAAATGTATTGTTTTCTTGTTTAGAGCGCTTTCAGAGAGGCTTGACAAGGCATTTGGCTACAGAAGTCTTTCTTCCTGTCTGAAGGGTGGAATTTGGCAGAGGCTTGCAAATCGCTGTTCTTCTCGCTGAGCGATAATCTCATTTCCCGATCTTAGGTGATGGCAGGTTTGGGGTTCTCTTCTTTGGTTTATCAAGGAATCTTCTTTGATCAGCTTTCGGTCTATGTGTCGTTTAGATCTAGTGGTCATGGGATTGTGTAGGGGCAAGGTAGAAAGTGAATCAGGTGGAGGGGAAGTTTGGGGTAGCTCCCCATAATCTCCCCACAATAGTTGATCTTTGTTCCTGTGTTCTTAAAGGTGGGCAACAGTGCATCCCCCACTCTGGATCATCTAATTCAGTTGAGGGTGCAACAGCAAATTGATTAAATAAATAAATACAAGTGGGAGCTGTCATTTGGTTGCTGAGGCTGAGCGGCAGTGTGCAGCCTCAGACGTGTCTGACAGGGAACAAGCAGGGGAGGGAAACTATGAAGGCAGTGGGGTCAAGCTGGTGACTCTCCAGGAGCGTGGCCCTCCACTGGGTGAAGAAAAGCAGGAAGAGGCAGGGGACAGCCACGGGCCCAGCTCTTGCCTGCTGCCAAGACAAAGAGCAAAGCCTGTCACTCCTCTCCTTTCTGCCACCTCTTCCTCCTGCCTATCCATGCCGCCGCCAGGCCAGAGCCCAGAGAGACAGACTAGCCAGTGGGCAAGTAGGAAGAAAGGAGGGCAAGTGCCAAGGATGGACCGGGGGAAGGGGCGGGAGGAAGAGCTGCCATAAACTTGCTCCAGCTCAGCAGCTTTTTGTGCATCCCCACACATCTCAGCTATGCATTGTTATAGGTGGGCGTCCTCTGGGGGTGGTTATGGTTTTGTGAGCTTTGTTGAGTGAGTGGTGCAGGTGGCTGGGATGCTGGGCTGTCAGCTGGGAGATTGGCAGCCCAAGTTCAAAATCAGGAGCTGCCGGCCTGGCAATTCAGGGGCACATAGAAATGTCATGCTGGCCGCATGATCAAGGAAGCATCTTCGGACGAGCGCTGGCTCTGCAGCTAAGAAACAGAGATGCTTCCACCTATTTATCTACTGTGCTTGCATTTTTGTGTACTTTCGAACTGCTAGGTTGTCGGGGGCCAGAGTGGGTGACAGGCTGCTGATTTTCTAGCTGGCAGCCAGGTGTCTTGGCACTCATGTTCCTCACACAGAGGCACGCTGCAGCCCCAACAACCCAGCAGTTTGAAAGCACACAAAAAGGCAAGCACAGTGATAAATAGGCACCACTTCAGTGGGGAGACAACAGAACCCTTGTGCTGCAGCACACAATCATGCCGGCTACATGACCTCTGGCCAAAGATCCAGTGTTGGTCCAAAGACACTTCTGTGGTCATACAGTTGGCACGACCACACACTGTCATCCCGCCAGCTGACAGCCCAGCACCCCAACTACCCGTACCACTCATGCAGCAAAACTCACAAAACCACAATCACCTCCAGAAGACACATGCATGGGACAATGCAAGGCCACACGGCCAGTATGACTACATCCTGCTGAGGCGCACAGAACACTGCTGAGTTGGAGCAAGTAAGTGCTTGGTCTCGAACTTGGCTGCTTTTCTTGGACTTAACAAACAAATTGGACTTAAGAACTCACTCTCAGAACTGAACATGTTCCTATGTTGGGAACTCACTATAATGTAAGTGAAATGTATGTAACCGACTCTAGGGGTGGTGCTCATCTTCATTTCAAGCTGAAGAGCCAACGTTTGTCTGAGGACGCTTCCGTGGTCATGTGGCTGGCATGACTGGATGCCAAAGGTGCATGGATGCTGTTACCTTTCCTGCCAAAATAGGCAGTAGCTATTTATCTACTTGCATTTGCATAGTTTTGAACTGCTAGGTTGGCGGGAGCTGAGATGGAACAACAACAGCTCACCCTGCTGCATGGCAACGCCGGGTCTTGGGATTTACTGTAGCCTAATTCTAATCTGACATACTGGTGAGGCTGTGTGAATACATAGTTTGTTTTTAGTTTGCCAATTTTTCATAATTGAACCGTTAAGCACTTTAAAAATTAAACAACTCTCTGGTTTATAAACATTTCAGCACTTTAAAATTAGTCTTGGACAATGACTAACAATGTGCTGACCTACAGTGTAAACTGGAGGTTTACTGTTGCATAGGAAACATTTGTTTTTTGTTCATATAGCTTGAATATATAAAGCAAAAGCACTGTTTAAAGGATTACATATGCATTTTGACAATAAAATGTTAAAACTGATTTCTTCTAATTCTTTGGTTTTTATTTAATACATTTTATAACAATCTAATTAATTAATTGAAATTAATAATTGGTAGGTTAATTTATTATTAAAATAATCATTAGTTGCAGCCCTAATTCAATCAATGGGATGAATAGTAAATCTTTTCTAACAGATGAAGATATCTGTAGCTCAGGGCTGAGCTGTAGAGTCCTTGGTGCTCTCTGAGCTTGGTTGTTTGCTTGCTGATGTTTCATTATTCAACTTGGGAACATCGTTGGTGTTCTGAGCTTTGTTGTTTGCCTGCAGACATTTCATTACCTGACTAGGTAGCATTATTTGATCAGCATCATCCTGTTGAGAGGGAGGGGAGGTACTCTCTCTTTGATCTCCCTTCGTCCCTCATCCCATCTGCAAGTGGTCCTGAGGAGCCATACCTTGATTGTATCACCAGATAAACCTGAGATGATCAAAGGAAATAGCCAGTCAATAATAATATAATATTTATTATTAATATAATATTAATAATGTTATTAATAAAATTGACATCTTGACCTTGCTTATTTATCCCCCTCCTGTGACACACTGTGCTTGTTTTTACGACATGGCCCAAAATAGCAATCGCTACCCCTGGTTGACTGGCTGAACTTCCCTAATCCTCTTGGTGCCCCATCCCTACCCTCTACCCAATAGACACTGCTGGAGAAGTAAATCCCCATTTGATAGCTGCTTCTGTCTTTCACCTCTAAATCTGGAGCCTGGAGAGAGAATTACTAAGAGGTTTTGATGATACACAATGCCATAGTCTACCATGGGTAGAATTTATAGATAGGGTTTTTTTTATCTTAAATCACAATTTATTTATAGCTTAGTTTGTACATTACACTTAGAATGTCATTTAAGTCAACTACACATACCATCATTTCCTATCACCTAAATTAATACATTGGACTCCTACTTATTATTCGCTAATTCATACAATGTGATATTGATCCATTATTCTAATATCCAGTTCAATTCCATTGGAACAAAATAGTAATAATAATACTAATCTACCCTGTCCTTTCTTACCACTGTCCACTAAAAGCCAATGCATAACCAGGCATTTTATATTATTTTTGGAAGACACACAATCTTACAGGAGAATTTCAGAACTAAGGAACACACAATGAACAAGTCAAACTTTGTGACTACAAACTATGTACCATCTAATGGACAACTAAGAATGCTTTTTAAATCGTACAATAAAGAACTCATCTAAGAATCTTAATTTCTGCTTCAGCATCCTGGAACGTTTTATATTGTGCACTCATAAGTACAACATCAGTCTCTCTTGTCTTTAAAACCCCAGTATAGTCATCTATGATACAGTCCAGAAGTGGTTACCTGATCTTATCAAATAAATCAACTGTGGTCACTAGCTGGCATCTTATTCTCTCAAACCATACCGTTTGGGTCATAGAAGCTATCCATTCACCCTTGAAAATCTCCTGCTGATTTCTTGCCTGTAAATAAAACACTTAGCTGTCTTATATTTCCCTGATCTGCAAACATTCCCTTTTTAGGGTATGAGCTTGTCTGGTCTGCTGTGTTTAGATCATGGTCTTTGTTGTAAGAGAAATAATCAAGAAATAGGCAAGAGCACTATCTTTAAGGGGCAGCCACTTTAATTTGGCATTTTTACTTTTTTACTGGTGGTAGAGCTATATTCATTGAAGAGTTGGCGTCTATGACGAGGGTTAAACTTAGTCCACTGATGGTAGAAACTTTTTTTAAAAAGTAGGAGATAATACAAACTACAGTTTGAACAGTTATAATGGCTTGTGCAACTGAAAGTCCTACGAATTACCAAAATACTTTAATGTAGTTTATACCCTTACAAAAAGGTGTCACGAAACTGAAAAGTATTAAATGCTTTAGCCTACCTGATCTTGCTATGGAATTCTCATGATCTTTCCCAGCGCTTTCTGCAACATGAAACTGATCTAAGATTATATTACAATGAGAAATACCACAATTTTTTAACCTCTGGAATGAATCTATGCATCTGTACCTACATACCCATCCATTATACTATTTCCTTTAGGTATACATAACAGTATGCAAACTATAGGAAAAAAATAAAAAACAGTAAGGTGAAAAAATAGAAAATACAATATGAGAAAAAAAGGAAATAAGGCTAAATCTAGTTTTCAACAAATAGTTGTTTTTAGAAGAATTGTTCTCTTTTATGCAACTTTTCTCATCCCGAGTCCCTTTTATTTCATCACCAAGGATTTCATTACCAAGGATCCTGTTTCTTAATTGCAACTAGCTTCCTTCTTTACACATCTGTGACACTCTATAACTTTTTTTTTTAGCTTTGATGCAGTAACATTCACATCCTCTTTCCTTATACTCACTTTCCATTAATTCTGTTTGGAGGGTAATCTGTGTTCCACATAGGTCTCATATTTTCTCTTCCTACAGTCATTCTATTGTCACCTGCCTTCTTTTATTTCTTTCCCTTTCTTTCACATTCATTTTTCCAAACACCAATTCTCGACACTGCCAAAAATCAATGTCTTACACAATCAAGAATCTCTAATCAGTCTTTTATCCTTCATTAATTTGCTCAATCTTCCATCATAATCAAATCATATTTTACAATTCATTCCTTTTCCATGTTCATGCATTAATTATAGTTAAACCACACATTCAAAACAAATAAATCTTTTTCTAATCAGTTATTTAACAGACAGTTTTCTGCTTTATTTTCTGAATAGCCTAAATACTTTTTATCCAATCTAGTTTATTGACCACAGTGCGGGGGAGCATATATACTTCATATGTAATCTGGAGTATTTTATATTGCACATATTAAATAATTTAGGCAAAGGAAAGAGCAGATAAAGAGCAGATTTATTTTCTCCCATGCAAGCAGTATACCTGTTTTGCTTGTTTTTTAATTTTATATGTTTTGCGTCCTTAATGAGGAAACTGTACGTTGTTGGGGGGGTTGTATTTTTATTTGTGGCTCATTCAAGTTTCACCTGAATTTTTAATTACATTTTGTAATTAAATTCTTCTAACTGAAGCAAAGCAAAGCAAAGCAAAGCAAAGCAAAGCAAAGCAAGAAAATCATTATTTTTACTAGATCTTTATTGCACCATTTTAGTTTCTTGGACCAGCATTATCAGGCAAATATATATGAACATAATTTACATATAATGTATTACATATACACAATGCAAGATATCTTCATATTTTCTCCAAATATTTGAGGACTTGACAATCTCTTTTTAAAAAAAATAATTTTAGTGAGATGGAAAACAGATTTTTAAGACAGAATTTCAAGATAGAACTAGAATTTTAACATTACAACCAAATCAACCACCAACCAACCAGGCAACATGAGAAGATTTTCCAACTACACAATCTCAGTTCTGTCACCTGTTCTGAAGTAGTTCCAGTGATATGAATGGAACATGTTTCCACATCAACGGATCTGAGCAGGATTGGTGCACTTTCATGTATATAAATGATATATAATTCAATATATCACAGATCAAGAGAATGAAAGGCAAACTTTCCAAAAAGATGATCTGATATAAGAAGCAGTGAGGAGGTTAATATACATTGCTTCTGATACAAATTCTTATTTGAAGAAAAATAAAAATTCCAGAAGGTGGATCTTCCAAAGTTTTAGCCACACCTGAACTAAAAGCAAATAAAAGAGAAGAAGCACTCTTCACAGACATCAAGGCCTCCTCCTGTGTCACCACTTTAATCCCAAGTAGCAGGGTCATCAAAACATGCCTCAAGGGCCTTAAATGAGGAATGGATTCTATTTTTAAAATAACTGATGGGACAAGTGCTGACTTCAAATACTTATCAGAGCAAAGCTGCCCTATTGGTCTCACATTTTATCTGGTAACAGTTCTTCCAGAATTCATCTCCTTTCCTGCTCTTTTTATGTGGACCCTATGGTAATTCCAGGAACATGCTGGACCAAATGTACCCATGAAACATAAACCTTTCCTAATTTCTAAACTTCTTTGTCAGGAAGCCTTGATGGAACCAACTGCTGAAGAATACCAGCAAGGTGGTATTAATGTATTATATCTCCTTGTCACCCTGTAATATAATGTCAGGATGATAAAGAATTCAAGAGTTGTTCTATGTTAACAGCTTAAGATGCTTTGAGAGAATCATAGAGACAACCCACAAGCTGTGATGAGTTTCTTCAATAGAGGACAAAGGCAACTCCCAAAATTCCCATCCAACATCTGGGGAATGTATTTATTTATATGTGATGGGGCCTCCAGCTCAAGTACTTTGGCCATATAATGCGCAGAGAGGACTCATTAGAAAAGACTGTGATGCTGGGAAAGATTGACGGGAAGAGGAGAAGGGGACGGCAGAGGATGAGATGGTCAGATAGTCAGTGTGATGGGTGTGAGCTTGGGAAGACTCCGGGAGGCAGTGCAGGACAGGGAGGCCTGCTGTAATGCAGTCCATGGGGTCGCGAAGAGTCGGACACGACTGCACGACTGAATAACAACAAATGGGGCCTCCAACTCAACACTGGTTCTCAGAAGTATACAAGTTAAAAATGATTATAAATGAAAGTAGAAAAGAATAGATACAGTGAGAGATACAAATATACATCATAATCAAAGCAAACAATGCATGCCAGATGGAAACACTGTGAGCAAGCACAGATATTGGAAGGGGAATAGGTTTTCAATGCTTATTGAAAATATTGCAGAATTGGGCTAATTTGAATCTTAAGGGAAACAGGGAAAGTATTCCAAAGGTGGGTCCCAGGTGTCACCCAGTGACACTTTGTCAATTCTGATAGGATGGTGCAGAAAGAAGAGATAGCTAGGTCTGACAGCATAAAGGCCTTTAGAAATAATTACTGTGGGGATAATCCTATCCAACCTTAGTCAGCTGAACTATGCTGAACTTTGCTTCCTGCAAATATTACAAGAATTAATCCCCTCAAGGCATTATCTGGACTGAGTCTCTCTTCCTGTAGATATGACACCTCGTGGGCAAACCCATGAACTGCCTACTTACAGAGTAAGTAGAAACTTGGAAAGATAATCCTGTGGGGAAACAATACTACCTTTTAAGTTTGTGCCTTGGTCTCTGGAAACTAGAATAAGGAATAATTAACTCTTGCCTGATTGACCTGTCTGATTGTATTGAATCCACATCCTGTAACTAAATGATGTATGATGTCACATATGAATAAAAGAGGAAGAGAGCTCAGGGAAGGCAGCAAAAGCAAAAGCAAAGCAAGCATCTGCTTCTGCTCATCTCCTACCTTTCCATTTTCTAAGCAACACTTTTGTCTGTCTCCCTTCTTTCTCATCTCATCCGATGACTGGGACACTGCCAGATCCCGTCTGCTGAGTGCTTCATCCATCCCTCAAGAAGTGGGGCACTGGATCCCATCTGCTACATCTAGATCCCATCTTCATCCAGCTCTCGAGAAGTGGGGCACTGGATCCCAAATTGCTACAGATTACCAGTATCTTGAATTATATCCAGAAGCTGTAGTTCATGTAGCAGAAGTACTGTATGGGCTTACTGAGATACAACCATAGTTGTTTGTACTGCTGCATTCTGGAGCAGTTTTAGCTTTTGAGAGGTCTTCAAGGTCAAACTCATGTAGTGTGCCAAGTTGTAGTATTCATGCAAGGTAATCAACACATAAGTGACTATGAGAAGGGACTCTCAATCCAGAAAAGGGCCCAATTAGTAGACAGGATGGATTTGTACAATAGCCTTTCTGGCCACGGCTGCCATCTGCTCTTCAAGCTGAGAGTCCCAGAAGGCCCCCAAATTATATACCAGATCTGTTTGTGGAGGGCATGTGATGGCATGAGTGATTAAGATACTGGCCTTGTCAGCCAGAAGGTTGGTGGCTCAAGTTCAAGACCCAAGAGCTGCTGCATAACAGGGTGAGCTCCCCTTGTCTGCCTGGCTCCTGCCAACGTAGTTTGAAAGCATGCAAAATGCAAGTAGATAAATAGGTACCATCTTAGGTGAGAAAGGTAACAGCATCCATCCACCTAGATTCAACAAGATGACATACAGTCATTCTGGCCACATGACCACAGAATATTTTTGGATATGCTGGCTGTTTGGCTGGGAAACAAAGATGAGCACCACCCTCTAGAATCAGCTATGATTGGCAGAAAAAACCTTTACCTTCATCTGTACATGTAGTGTTTGGGGAAGTGCACTACCACTCAGGACTCAGGACAGGGAGTGCATCTTCACTCAGTGATGGAGAGTCTTTGACATTGGAAGAATTATGCATCTATAGCCACTTGGTTTTTTCATGTTAAGTTTAAACCTGTCCTTCTGCATCATTTAATTGGCCAAGTAACTGAGATATACTTGACTCTCTGTGGACCAATGATTTCACCCATCTTTATGTAGATATTAAACAGGAGAAGTGAGAATGTTGACCATCATCAAGATTCTTTAATTTGAAATTCTGTATTGAGCATAATGGACATGATGTCCAAATAGTCTCTTCTAGCACTATGATTTTATGATGCAGTACAGTGAAAGAGTCTTTGGTCTCATCTAGCATCCATATTATGCCATAGAACATTATGTTAGATGCCCTTAGGAGAATCAGAAGCAGAATAGGATGTTCAACACTAGTTCTTTGTCCCAGCATCTAATAAACAGAGGCATACTGTATAATTTCTGCTGAGTGTTTCGTTTTTTGCACTTACGATTAATAGGTGCTCATAGAGCTATTACCCATGAATTTGTTAACCTTTAAAAAAAGCAAGTGTCTAGCATTTATACAAGGTATTTCCCTCCTGCCTTTGTCTGGTTTGATTATTTACTTTTATTTATTTATGACGTATAGCCTTTCATCTCACTCAAGTGACTCTGGATGGTTTGTAAGATTAAACAGCCTCCCTCTACCAGCATAACACAAGAATAAATTATTAGCTAGTAGAAGCCATAGTGACAGTGCTTTTCTCCCCATTGAACCAAATGCCTAGAGGAACAGCTGGGCCTTTAGTGCCTTGCAAAGGTCTAACAAGATTTAAGTCTACTGAATCTCTGGTGGTGGGGGAGGAGATGCTGTTCTGCATGGCAGATGCCATCACTGAGACAGCATAGATTCAACAAGATGACATTGTTTAATAGAAGGGACCCAGAGCATGGCTCTCCCACTAATATGATAGGATGGGTCGAAACAATAGGAGAAAGGTGTTTCCAAAAGTAGCCTGGCTCTGTGTCATGGAGAGCTTTAAGGTGTACCTGTGCAAAAGCTTCCTTGGCCACAGCTGTTCCTGCTCTTCAAGAGAGTCCATGAGGACTTGCACACTGTGCACCAATTCTAAGTGTATTGGGAAAGAATCTTGACAGCATCACTTGATCGGCCAAGGAAGAAGATATACAACTGGATGTCCAAGCGCAGTGGCTTAATATGGATGTAAAATAGTAATGGGAAAAGGGTAGAGCTCTGAGGCAGTCCCCAAAGGGGGCCTCAGGCTCACTGTCTCCTCTGTGCCAATATCAAATGGAACTTGCCCTGAAGAAAAGAGATGTAATGGAAAGTGAGAAAGATATTGGAAGATGGGGGTAAGAGATGCTGCCTAGGGAACAATTAGATAAAGGGGTGGAGCCCACGGCTGCATCATGGGCACAAAAAGAAATTTAGAATGGATCTGCCCTAATTAATCAGGCAGTAAAAAGAGAAGGCAGATTTGTGCTTTTTGACTTGCAAGATTCTGTTAAAATAGCTTTACAATAAAGTAAATTGGGCTTCTAACAAGGAAGACTTCCATGAAGAAAACCTTGAGTTCTAACTGTGTCTTCTTGTTTACACTTCTGAATATGTATGTGTGTATGAGGGTGCAGCTGTTTTAACTTTTTTCCTTCATAAAAGTCTGTCTTCAAGGACTCTTCACATTTCAATAATTTTAACTCAGTATTTCTCAGTTGAATGCTGAAATTGTATACAAATCTCATTACTCAATAACACTAGTTCTGAACTTGTAACAATGTGTGCAAGAGGATTTGGTTTACCTTGAAGAACCAAAGCCTCAAATAACATTCTGGGCAATATAATTTCCTTTCAATGGAAAGTTTCTTTCTTTCTTAGATAAATGTTTGTGGTTTTGTAAGATGAGTCATATTCTCCCTTACTGATTTTTCATCCCAAGTCAACATTCCTAAACTTTAACTCATAAAGAACATGCTTGAAATGAAATGTTGTGGAGAATATTGTTGGCCTGTTGTCTTCCAGCATCTTGACAACATCCTGGGGAAGGGAGTGCCATAAAAAGAATGGTGTACAAAGCAAGTTAAAGAATGTCTTGTGGAACTCAGACAAAATCCCTAATTTTTCCAGAGAAATAATATTATTTCTCCAAAAGGTCTTGCAACAGCATGGGACAAGACAAAGGAGAATAGCCTTCTGCCACATTAATTAAAACTTAGTTTATTCTTCATCTAATCCTAACTATTCTTAAAGCATTATGGTTGGTCACCTGGTCAGCCAGAAATTTATACCATATTTGCATTTTTATCCACCTACTGAGTTTTTTCCAAGGACATGGGATAGGCAAATATTGATGTTAATGGTACCATTGCAGGATATAAGCTGTTCCAAAAAAGCTGCCTTTTGCAATTGACTGATGGGGATTTTTCAATGCCTATGTTGTTACTGTTATTTTATTAGCATGCTCTGCCACAAAAATCACCTTTTCATTATCTTCTAAATCCCTCCCACTTCATCAAATGTGACAATTCACCTCTGCTGACCATGGCAAGTCCTCCACTGCTTCAAATGACCATGACCTTCTTCTATCACAGCCTTTGATGTGTTGTATATTTTCCCTGAAGACCTCTATGATTTGGGATCCATACTTGAAAACCATGTTACTTAATGAAAACTTTGGCACAACCTTCTGGTCTCCAATACTGAAAATGCAAGGCATAGAGTCATAATAGGTTCACTTCATCCCAATAGAATCTTTTTGGTTGTGGTCCTGCTCTTTGGAGCATCGTCCTCTTGGACTGCAGACTAATCCCAACCCTGTTGGCTGTTCATAAGGCTTGAAGATGTGGTGGGTCACTGGACCAATTATGTATCAGAATCTATGACATCTGATGATGGATTTTGAACTTTTTGTTTATAGCTTCATTCCAGCATGTGAATGGTGGCAAAAATTCAGATTTCAGGAACATATTCGGTCAAATTCATTCTGACCACTGGGATTAAATAAAAAGTTTTATTTATCTTAGCTTTTGAGTTTATACTAAAACTCATTCTCAGAGGCATGAGAGAAAACATACAAATTACCAATACAACCATGAGTGACTGTTCGAGAAATGGGGGACTTTTATAGATTTTTAAATATGTGCTTAATTCTACACTTCCTTATTGTTAACCATCTCTTCCTTCCCCTACATCATTCTCCATGCAGTTAGATATTGCGCCTTTAATTCCTCCTTCACTTCTTTCCCATTAACTATTTATTTACTGCTGGGAGGGGCTTTAACTCCTTCCCCTTTCCTACATTTGCCAATACAACAACAAAGCACTTGATAAGCAGGGGGAGGTCTATACACCTGTTGATAGAACAAGGATCTGTCTCCCACACTTCAATCACCTCCCTTGCCACCTCATTCCCAACGCAGCCAATAATAATTGTTGCTGCAAAATCAAAAGAGTGTTAATGCTCTCGGATATGTGTGGCAATGAGAGAATTTGAATCGTGCCAGTGGATGGCTGCCATGTGCTCTTGCAACCTTACACTGAGCTTGGCCCCTGTTTGACCTGTGTAGTTGCAGGGTCAATCTGCACATGCTATTCAATAATTGATGCCTGCTTGGTGGCCAGGGTCAACTCAGTCATTGTGGAGCACTATTTGGCTTCTGAGCATTTTATTGGCGCAGTTGGTCACCCTGATCCCATGCTCATGCAGGACTTGTTCTGTCCACTCTGAGACATTGGCTATATATGGAAGGGTTTTGTTCCATATGTATATATATGTTGATGGCTTTGTTTGGTGTAAACATCTCCTAATGAAGGAACATGAATATCCATTGCATTGGAATTGGTTATACAGGTAAAGGGTCTCATTCTCTCTGGCTGCCTGTGTGCTGAAGTGGGTGTTCAGCCTCCCATACAGTGTTTTACACAGCTTCTTTTATGTGTTATTAGATGGTTACTATTATAGTGAAGAATGTACACTTTGTTGGTGGCTTTTTGAAATACTGTGGTCTCTAATGTCCCATCACCTTGCTTGTAGACAAGCAATCAAGAAAGGCAGTTTATTGTAGACAAGAAACCAAGAAAGGCAGTTTCTTGTCCACCTCCTC
>JANHZU010009550.1:0-12944 GCA_032468055.1 Acrochordus granulatus | reverse complement strand
CCTCCCCCCTCCTCCTCTCACTCCTTTATTTCTCAGAGGGTCTTATGGGCCTAAGCCTGTCTCTAGGCTGAATGTTCTCACCATCTTCATGGGTCAGAAGATAGAGGAGGAGGAGGGGAGGGGAAAGGTGAAGAGGTAATGATCCTGTTCTAGGAAAGAAGGAAAGAAAGGATGTAAATATATGTTTAATAGATGCACACAAATCAGGAAGCCATCTAACCTGGAGAAAGCCACAGGATGATACAGTTAGACAAAACAAAATATCCAACATGTGCAAACCATAACAATGCTTTAAATACCAGACAAAAATGCCTCCAACCCTTCAAACTTTGGGAGACTAGTTTTAAAGAGGGGCGGCCCATTGTCTGCCAGACATGCTCTAGTGGATTCTGCCCTGAGCATGGGTTGGACTAGATGACCTCTAAAGTCCTTTCCAATTCTACAATTCAAGAAATGTGTTCCAAGGCATGGGGCAATTGAGGGGAATACCCAGATATTGTCTTGGATTGTATTTTATTTCAATAGAGAGATGAATCTAGGCAGTGGGTAATGGCTGAAAGGACCTAGAGCTTTTCTTGAAGATCAGTATAGATCACTGATCTAGAAAGGAATCTGATCAATTTCTGGGGAAGATCAATGTTTTTTCTCTCTGACACCAGCAAAGCATTTTGCAGAAACTTCCCAAGGTTGCCAAAAGAACCAGGCAAATTAGATACCGTGCGCTTCAGTGACCTGTGCAACTCCTACCCATTTTCATTCTAAATATTATTCCTTGTTAGTTTTTATTTCTGTATTAAAAATTATAATAAAATTGTATTTTTTAAAAAAAAATGGGGTTACGTTTGTGCAAGTCCTTTTTCCTCATCATTCCTCCATATGGAGATGCCATCTTCGGGAGACAGAAAGCTCCTCCCCAGGAGAACACCCCAAATTAAAAACAATTACAGAGATAAATGCACATTTAGAAGGAGAGCATTAAAATCCTTCCACTGCAGCTCAAGGTCATTCCAGCAATTAGAAACAGCTTCAATTAAATGATGTTTTTAAACCACCACCTTCCAAAATGCCTGTTTCTCCTGTTTCATGCATCTCTGGGAAGATTCATAGTGGCTGGGAAAATGCTGCTTCCCAGAGTCCTAAAGAGAAACATTAGCAGGTGTTCCGCAGTAACAAAATTCTGGATTTCTGCATAGAAATTCCTTGCTCAGTAAACATCACCTGGCCTGTTTCACATCAGGAGCAAAATAGCTAAAGAAAAAATTGGGGCAAAGTCACCAAAATGGTATATCTCAACTTTGACAGCTTTCAGATGTATGGACTTCAGTTCACAGAATTCCCCAGCAAACATGAGTTCCAAATTTGCATAAAAGTAGGGCCTGACCTGCAAGTGCCCCCCTTCAATGCCAGCATGGTGTTAGATACTCAATTTATATACTGTATCTCTAATTTGGGCAGAAGATTTGAACATGATTCCCATCCCAAAGGAACTGTATTTTTTCTCTTTCGGCTATCTGAATCCACACAGGTAGTCCTCGACTTATGAGTATTTGTATAGCAGCCGTTCGGAGTTACAACAGCATAGAAAAAAGTGACTTACAACCGGTCCTCATATTTATGACCATCACAGCTTTAAATACCAGACAGTCGCATGATCTAAATTTGGGCAATTGGCAACCAACATGTATTTACGGCGGTTGCAGAGTCCTGGGGTCATGTGATTGCCGTTTGTGACCTTTCCAGCTGGCTTCTGACAACAAAGTCAATGGGGGAAGCTGGATTCGCTTAACAACTGCAGTGATTTGTATAACAACCGGGACACAAAAGGTCATAAAATCAAGCGATTCACTGAACAACCACCTTGCTTAGCAATGGACATTCTGATCTGAATTGTGGTTATAAGTCAAGGACTACCCGTCGAACAAAAAATTTCTCTGCAAGTTGAAGGTTAGTAAATCAGGCAATGGAGTTTATGCGGCTTTTTCTCCGACATGCTTGTTTTCTATGTTTGGGGGTTCTCCCCATCACCCAATGCATGCCCCCATGTGAAGGAGGAATCGATAAACCCTCCATCTTGCCCCCTGTTTTACACTGCTAGGAAACGGAAGCAATTGAGGAGGGGGTGCAAGAAAATGGGGAGGGGGTCCATCCCCTGGAGGACGAGGACAACTTTGAAAAGTCAGGCCAATCTGTCGAGGAGCACCTTTTCCAGGCAGGAAACACAGATCCTGGAACTGGCGGCTCTAAAATTCTGGGAAAACGAAATTCCACTCTCGGCTGAGCAGGGCCGATCCTCCTTGGCCTGCGCTCACAGCAGCCTCAGCTTTTGTGATTTATGCACTCAGTGCTCCCAATGGCCCATAGCAAAGGCAAACAGGTCCCAGAAGATGAATTAGACACATGTCCAAATGCACATACTGAGATGCTGGGGGGACCTTGTGGTTTTCCATCTGAGGCGGAAGGGGGGTCTTGCTGCAAAGTAAAGAACTGGCTGAGGTTTTTGGGTCCAGAACAGAAGAAAGGGGAGAATCTGGGACCCAGAAGGAACCTGAGAGGGTATCTGACCTCTCAGTAGGGGCAGGACAAGACTTGGATATAAAAGACCCCTGCCGCATCTAGCCATGGGCAGGGGGGCTTAGAAGATTGCTGAATGCCTTTGCAAGTGGGGCTGACTGAATGTGCTTTGGGCCAGTGTTTTTTGAGCTTGGCAACTTTAAGCTGTGTAAATTTCAACTCCCAGAATTCCCCAGCTGGCAGGTGTGGAGATCAACTCCCAGAATTCTGTAATTCCGTAAAGTAAAGGCATGTAAAGGAAAGCAACATCACTGTAGCTTCTCCTGGTGCACCGATGGGCAAATCGCGTCAGCTGCATGCGCACGGCGCCTTTGGCTTGCATTGGACTCATGGGGCTTCTTCCACCCTCAGCCGGCAGGAAGACCCAGCCCCACCGAAGCATCGCAGCGTTAACCTCGGCTCACGCTCAGCGGATCGAATCACTCAATGTAGGATGGCTTCTCTGACATCCTTCTGCGCTTGCCCTGAATCCATGGACTCATTTGTCGTCCACCTGGGTGTAATCCATTCATTTTGCTTCCTCCCTCCCTCCTTTCTTCTTCTCTTTCCTTCCTACCTTTCTTCCCCTTTTCCTCTTTTTCTTTCCTTCTTTACTCTTCCTTCTACTTTCTTCCCTTCTTTCCTTCCTTCCTTCCCCTTCTTCACCTCCTCTTTCTTTCTTTCCTACCTTCTTTCCTCTTTTCCTCTTTTTCTTTCCTTCCTTCCTCCCCTCCTTTCTCTTCCTTCTACTTTCTTTGGTTTCTTCTTCCCTTCCCTTTCCTTCCTTCTTCCCTCTTTCTTTCGTACCTTCCTTCCCCATTCCCTCTTTTTCTTTCCTTCTTTACTTTTCCTTCCTTCCTCTCTCTCTCACTCCCCCCACCCTCCCCTTCTTATGGCACAACCATCTCAAAGCAGAAGTACAATTCAGCAAAGACATTCAGAACAATCAAACCCAGCAGATCATTTCATTTTCGAAATGAGGACTTCCTTCCCTCCTTCCTTCCTTTCTAATAAAAGACACAATCCAGCAAAGACCTCCATGGGCCTCTCTTTAAAACCAGACATTCCTAGCATCTCTGCGAGACGGGAGCAAAGGCCACCCAGACTGAAATGCTCTGGGACCCCACTGAGCCTGGGGGAGAGGAGGCATTCCAAGGTAATGCTGAGACTGATAAAACTCCGTGTCGACTGCAGGTGAACAGGAGGCGTCTGAGGGCGGCCGCTACAGCCTTGAGGGTTGCATCCTGCAACCCTAAAATTCCAGCCAAGGCCACCACCTGCCCCTCCCTCACCCCTCTTGGCCTGCCAGGAAATTCTCTGACCTCTTTGAGGGCTGAGGACTTCTGTTCAGATGGCACCTGCTTGCAAGTGCAAGTAGTCCTCAATTCATTTAGCGGCCATTCAAAGTTACAACAGCACTAAAAATGTGACTTACAACCAGTCCTTGTAGTTACAACCATCGCAGCATCTCACCTTCCTGTAATCAAAATTCAGATGCTTGGCAATGGACATGTATTTACAACAACTGCAGTGTGCAGGATCACATGATCACAATTCACGGCTTTTCCAAAAAAAAACATCAAGTCAAACCTGGAAGAAGCCAGGTTTGCTTTATACCCACCTGATTCACTTAGCAACTGCACTGATTCAATTAACAGCCATGGCCAAAAGATCATAAAATCGGGCATGACTCTCTTAACAACCTCCTTGCTTAGCAATGGAAACTCTGGCCCCAATTGCGGTCATAAGTCAAGGATTACCTGTATAACGAGAGTGCAGGAAAGTGTACAATTATTTTGAGGGGGAGGCAGGATGGGGCAGAGCTGATGGGGTCCAGATGTAGCGAGAGATGTGGGGGATTTTTCATCCGGCCATTCCAAATTCCTCTCCTGCTGCCAGACAGGATCAGCCTGCTTGCAAAAATGAGGGGGGGGTCTCGTTCCTGAGCTGCATCTATGCCCACCCCTGCTATGAAGACCAGGAGCTTGCCAAGTCTGGCCAGTGGGCAGAGGAAGATTTCAGCCCATCAGGGAAACTCCAAAATTAACTGAGGGAAGCAGCCAAGGGGCACATGGTAGAGATGCATTTTGCAATTATGCAGAGTTTTGCGGGGACCTGGAGTGAAAGAAAGATTTGTGCCTCTTTCTGGGCTGGGGGGAGTGAATATATTGAGTGGTATGATGCGCACTGCTTTTCTCTTTCAGTGAAGTAGTAATCCAGGAAGCTGGCGCTCTTGGAAAAGCCATTTTTATAAAAAGGATCCTCTGCCAAGAGTCAGTCCAAAGAAGACCTTGGCACCATGCCGGCTATGACAAATGGCCGGAGCTTCTGGATAGGGGCCGCGGTGTGGGTTTCCATTGCCAGTGCCTTGGTAAGGAAATCACAAGCCAGCATCAACCCATTTATCCCTTGGAAATTGTGAGCCACATTTTGGTCTTTCAAATCCATGGGAATGTAGATATGATGCCCCGGGCATAGGTTGCATAGATGGCACCCTCCTCTCCCAATGCAGATGCTTCTCTGGCCTTGGAGTTTCACAAAGACGCACTGCCCAGAGAGTAGATTAGTTGAGTTTTATGAATCAAGTTCATAAAAGCATGTGATGGTTAGAAATATGAAAAATACATAAAAATAAACATCGCCAATATTAGAAGGATTATGGAATGGCTCGTGAATATCAAAAGGTTCTATATATGTGTTATATCAATTACGGGAAAGCTTTTGACTATACTGTACAATAAGCTATGGGCGGCTTCGCATGATTTGGGGTCCCAACCCACCTTATCAGACTTACCGGGTCACTGTGCGCTGATCAGGAGGCCACAGTGAGAACACTCCGTGGCGACACAGATTGGTTCAGGATCCATAAGGGAGTTAGACAGGGCTGTATTTTGTCACCATTTTTGTTCAGTCTGTACGCTGGAGTGATCGTGCAGAAATTAGATGTGGAATTGCCTGATTGTGGAGTGAAGACTGGAGGAAGACCCATAAATAATTTGAGGTATGCAGATCATACAACACGAATTGGCCGAAAATAAGGAAGATCTGGAAAAAAAAATGATCTGGAAAATCAAGGAAGAAAACAAAAAAGCAGGATTGAGCCTTCACATCAGGAAAACAACAGCAGCAGATGGACGTAAGATATTTAAAAGGAACAAGGAGGAAATTGAATTAGTTCGAGGATTTATCTCCCTTGGATCAAAAATTGTTCACAATGGCAGTTCTGCATCTGAAATCAAACGCAGGATAACCGTAGCCCGCACTGCAGTGGTTAACTTAGATAAGATCTGGAAAAAGCAGAGATGTTGACATAAATACAAAAAGCAGGCTAGTTAGAGCAATAGTCTTCCCTATCATGATGCACGGGTGCAGGAGTTGGACGCTAAATAAGGCAGAGCAAAGAAGAATTGACTCCTTTGAGCTGCGGCACCAGCAAAAAGTATTGCATGTTCCATGGACAGCCACAGTAACCCACAGAGAAGTGCCAAATTGTATAATACCAGACCCATCACTAGAAGCCAAAATCACAAGACTACATCTAACTTACTTTGACCATGTCATGCGTGCAAATTCCTCGGTGAGGCGAGGAATAGTTAGTGGAACAAGAAGGGGCAGGCAAAGAGCACGCTGGCTTGACACCGTCAAAAGTGATACGAAGATGAGCATCCAACGACTGAAAGAAGCTGTGCTTGCAGGGTAGCATGGAGAGCACTTGCCTATGAAGTCGCCAAGGGTCGGACACGACCGAATGGATAAAGCAACAACAAACATGGCCTCGTAAAGGTGGTTCACCTCCCGAGTGCTCCGAGAACTTGCTTCTTGCATTGATTAAGATGTCTTTCTCCCCCTAGTCACACAGGCACCATATTGGGGAAAGGAACATCTTGGATCACATGGAGACTTCATAGTTCACAGGCTTTTCTGTGTGTGCATTGGGATAGAGAAGAAAGAGGATCAGGAACATCAACACATCCCAAGTCTTATCCCTTGCCTTTTTTGACACAGGTTATACTGGTAGATGGTCCGAATGGGATTGCTACCTCTGATTCAGCATAGTCTGAAATCCTGTCTGGTCTCCCTGCACAGTCCTGAAGATATGAGCCCGGCAGCAAGGGAGAAGGACTCCATTATGGTGGTGATGGGGACACCATTGGATGAGCTGAAAGATCAGGATGAGGACAGACCTTTCAAGAGAAGAGAGATCTATTGGTCCCCGAGAGTCAGTCCTGACTTGATGGTCCACCATCAATCTATCCATGAAAACTATCCGTTCCCTTTAGAAGTCCATAACACAAGGGGTGGAAAGAAAGAATAAAAGTGGACCACCAACAGCAAGGTGGAAAGATTCACAGTGCTGATAGGAGCATTTATGGAAGATCAAGTTCAGGATAGATAGCTTGGAGAAGTCTAGGTGGCCACTAAGAGTCAACACCATCTTGATGGAACATAATCAATTACTGAAAAAACAAAGAGATCCATAATATTGGGAAAGGTGGAAGGAAGGAGAAGATGACCAGCAGAAGGTGGATGGACTTAATTGAATTGCAATGAGCAATTGGAAGATCTGAAGGACCAAGATGAGGATAGACCTTCCAAAGAATGTAGATCTAGGGGGTCACTAACAGTCAGTCCTGACTTGATGGTCCGCCATCTATCCATCCATGCAAACAATCAGCTCCCTTGAGAAGTCTACTGCTGAGAAAGTTGGAAGGAAAGAGAAGACAATGATGACCTCTTTCAGATCCTCCAGTGGTTCAGCATCTCCCCTGCACCTGAGTCCATTCACCTTGCTACTGGTCATCTTCTTTACTTCCAACTTTCTCAGAGAAGACTTCTCAAGATGGTAGGGTCTTTGCATTGATTGACTGACTGATGCCATCAGGTTGGTGTCAACTCTTAGTGACCACGTCGATAGAACCTCTCCAAGAAATCTGTCTCCAACCAAGCCTTCAGTGGTGCACTCAACATTGTGGCTATAATTGAGTTCATCTACCTTCTGTTGGTCACTGTCTCCTGGGAATTGAAATCCACCTTCAAGACCATTTAAAGTGGTCAAGGTTGAGAAAACCTGCTTTGCAGGTAGTCCTCAATTTACAACCATAATAGAGCCTGCCCATGGTCATAGGTCATGACAGTTGTAAATCAGATTGCCCTTGTGACTGACTAAATTTTATTACTTTTTTGCAGTGGTCACTAAGCAAATGCCAGAGCTGTTAAGCAAACGAATGGTTTTTTAATGGTCCATTTTTGCTGAAAACTGAAAGTAAAATGCCAGTTTTTGGCCAAAGCATCATAAAATACAGTCATGTGACTGTGAAACGCTGCAAATGGCCATAATTGCGAGCTGATTGCTGAGTGCCCAACATGTAGTGACATGACCAGGGATGTAAGTGGCTGTCACTTTGAATCTGGGTGGCAAGTACCCTCAGGAAGGTCTGTTGTAACTTTGAACGGTCACTAAGCAACTGGTCAGAAGTCGAGGACTCTGTATGAAAATAAATTTTCATTTATGGATGAAAATCCCAGGAAATCAGTCCTGGATTTAGCAAAGCCTGTAAGAATGCTCTTGGTCTGAAAGATACCTTTAAAATTTTAAAGCTGTTGGACTGTTGATCCAAGTCTCCACTTCCTACAGAGGTCCTCTCAGACCGACCTTCACGCTTGCCTGGAGGAATCTCAATCACCCCCAAAGCAAACATGGACCATCAGGAGCAACCGACTTTTTCCACGTTTCCCCACCCATTTCTCCCTACAGGACACTGGAGAACTGGAGGCCTGCCTGCCTGCCTCCCTCTCCGATGTTCCTAAATACTTCCACGTCTGGTCCTCCTCCGTATTTGCCAGTGCATTTTGCCTCCTGCCCAGCCTTGATTCATTTCCTGTTGTTGGTGCAACCCGCAGGCGACACCTGCAGAAGATCCATCACGCCAAGCTGTGCGCAACTTTCCAGCAAAGGAACTTCAGGAGAGCCAGCCTGGAAGTTGAAGCCACCGAGTTTCAAGTTCTTGGCACAGCTGCCAATGCAAACCATGCTATGACCGGCCAGTGACGGCGCCGATACTTGAGAAGTTTGTAAATCTTCCTGGGCATGTCATAACTTCGCCGAGCTTCCATCATTTCTTCCCCCAGCCCTGGACAGGTGTGGCTGACCACATTTCACCCATTCTGCCTCATGCAGAAAGTGTGTCCCTGGTAGCCATGTGCAGCGTTTTTGTGCGAAGGGGAGTCTTCACTTCCAAGCCACAAACAGCTCTGGGTTTATTTCTTTGTGCACCACCCATCTTGCAGCGAGCTGGGTTGCCACTCGGCTACGCACTTCTGTTGTTTGGGGTGTCTAATTTTTAAAAAAAAACATTCCAAGCCCTCCTCCTGAATATTCCAAGTTCTTTATTTTAACAGCATGTTCTGAATTGGATCATTCTGCGCTGCAGAAAAAAGGAAATGAGTGGTGATGACACCATCCTAAGCAAGAGCTGCCAAATTAGTTTTGGAGCTACAGTTTGGATACTTAACACTTCCAAAATGACCAATAAAAAAGAGAGTATTGATGATTTTGAGTCCTGCCTTTGATGTTCCTGAAATGCCCTAAAAATCAGTGGGCAGAAGACTAAAGTCTTGTGCTCACACTTGGATAGGATTAGGGTTAACAGCCTTATGCTGGCTGGCAAAGAATATTTTAGCCATTATTTATCCTGTTGGTATCTCCAGTGTGGATTAAGGAGTTCAGAGTAATATTGTGCAGGGCATTTCCTCTGTGGTTTTTTAATCAATTTTCTTTTTGTTTTAGTGAAAGCAATTTTGGTTGCAGAATTGCTTTCCAAGGAGAAGAGATGTTGGCTGAAATTCTCCTGCGTGGAGGTGATTTTTCTGCACTAATTTAGGGATGAATGGGGGCGGTGTGTGAATATCTCTTCTTTTGTTCAATAATCCTCCCAATATATATAGCCTCCCAGTATCCTCTTCCCTTCATGCACTCTACACCCTTCTCTGTTTCCCAGGGAGGGAGAGAGGGAGGAAGGAAGGAAGGAAGGAAAGAAGGAAGAGAGGGGCTGGAAGGAGGAGAAGGAAAGGAAAAGGGAAGGAAGAAAATGATATTGAACTCTTGGTTTTACAATGCATTTTTATATTATATTATCCTTACTAATACTTTGTACAATATAATAATATCCCCAATGAAATCAAGATTAAGGAACTTCTGATTCTACCTTGCAGAGCAAAGGAAGTTTGTTTCCAGCACCAAGAAAGATTTTCCCACTGGATTTTAAGGTTTAAGGTCTTAGAGATTTGTATCACCTCTTTGCACCCGGGAGCTTCCTTGACCACTGGAGCAAATCGAAGGAGATCATTAAGGGAAAGATCTCCACACCTTGCCCCTCTGGATCTCACCCAGATCTCCTGCTATAGTGCTGGACTATCCACAGGGAGGGTCAAAAAAGTCAAGATGGTGGGCATCACCACACAATGAAAAGCTTTAAAGAGCATTAGAGACAACTGTAGATGCATTAAAAAAAGGAAAGATCCCACCACTCCTCTTAACATTTTTTCTTTAAGGGATAAAGGACACTTTCTTCTTTTTCTTTGCTTCCCTCTCTTCAAGATATAAGTGAAGGAAACCTGAGGCTTTCCTATCCTATGTATTTTTTTAATAAATGTCATTTTTCCTCCCTTGCGTGTCTTCTAATGTTCCCCGATATCTGATTTACATCTATCCTCTGCATCTAAAGAGATTAAGAGCATTTGATTTTACTTGGAATGGGACTTTCTGCGAGTCAAAAGAATACTGGATATTCTTTCAGCACTTTGGACATGCTCAGGAACCACCACCACCCCTTCTGCTGAATTTGGACCTCACAAGCTGTTGCTTTTGGCTTTGAAAAGGCTCACGCCTCGACCCGCACTTTTCCCAGGCAAAGCACTCTTGTTGACGTGTTGGAATTGCACGCTTGGCACCCGGCAGCTGAGAAACACAAGGACTGAGCGTTATCTTTGCACCTCAAGGTCAGGATCATCAGGAAAAGCCTCTCTTGACCCTGGCCCACAGCTGGTTCCCAGCAGCAAGAGTTTGAAGGGGAAAAATAATATATATGTACACGAGACTGCTGCAGCGCTCAGAAATTCCACCTGTTCAAAAGCAAAATACCCTTTTCAGCCAGGAAAAAATAACTGGAAGGAAAACATGGAATTATTGGCTTGAGAAAGTTTAGCTGGCAGAAGATGAGAGGAGGAGGATCTAGGCACTGGGTCCACAGGGGAGAGTCTTGGGGTCTTTTCTGGGCCCCAAATTTGTGCTGTCTTGTTGCCCTTTTCTTTTTACAAACTTTGCAAACTCCAGACTGGGACCTCAGCAAGAATGGAGGAAAACTAGTTGAAAATAAAGCCTGTACAGTGTATGCTGGCACTTTGCAGACTTGAATTTTCAGCCTTCTGTTGCAAGAATTCCACCAGTTTAATTATGTTATCATAATATGATAAAAAGGAATTGTGCCAGGATAATTTATGAACTTTATTTCATTCACGAGCCCTGCAGAACAACTAGCCTGGGAAAAATTGTTATCTAATCAACGCATAAGACCCTCTTTAGAGGTCTTGAAGAACGGCCGGAAGGTCATCTGTCAGAGTCTCCAAAAACGTTTGTGTAAAGATACCATATTTTTGTAAAACAAACAAACAAAAAAATTGAGCAGGATGGCCGTTCAATATATATACATATATATACATATATTGATTGACTGATGCTATATAGTTGTAAAACTTGCATCGTTCCTTTGCATTATTTTGATATCTGCTATGCACACAAGGCTGATTACAATAATTATTTATTTAGGGGTTCTCTACCTGCACTAGTAGATGAATATATTAAATAATAATAAAAAAACCAACTTGTAATAGCTCTGGGCAGCTCACCACAATCAAACAAAGAAATTGCAATTGAATCAATAAAATTATAAAAGATATCTTTATAACTATCTCAGTCATCAACCTTCCTAGCTATCTTTAGGGAATCCTCAGCTTACAACTATTCATTTAGCGACTGTTCAACTTACAATGGCACTAAAAAAGGCGATTTACAACCAGTCCTCACACTTATGACCATTGCAGTGTCCCCAAGGTCACATGATCAAAATTGAGGTGCTTGGCCACTGACACATATTTACAACAGTTGTAGTGACCCGGAGTCAAGTGAAGGCCATTTGTGACCTTTCCAGACACCTTCCAACAAGCAAAACCAATAGAAGAAGCTGGATTTGCTTAACGACCACATGATTCACTTAACAACTGCAGTGATTTGCTTAACAACCATGGCAAAAGTCATACAATGGGGTGTGAACCATCTTGTTAGCAATGGAAATTCTGGCTCCAGTTTTAGTCATTAGTTGAGGACTACTTACCTATCCATCCATCTATCGTATATTTTATTAACAATTAGCATACCTGTGTGTTCACCTGAGCTGACCTCACCTGGGTTCCAGTGGCATGAAGATATTTCAGCTTTGGCAAATCAGGAGTTTGGGGAGCAGACAGAAAGTATTCATATACTTTTTGGGGTGCAAGCAAGCCTCTTTTTGCTTTCTGGGACCTCCTGCCCACTGTGTGCCTCCTCCATCCTTCTACTTTTTTTCTCTTGTTCTTTTATTTCTGTCTCTCAAAGAGGAAAGACAGGCAGTCACTTTGGCTTCCCTATAATGTTCCTAACGCCCCTTTTCCCCTACTTTGCATCCATAATGCAGGAGGAACAGAAACCCGTGGCTTCCTTGTCTCTTTTTCAGGTCCCTTGAAATATTAAAAAAGCTGGTTCTCGCAGACACATGTTTTCCTTTGGTGGATAAAATTGGAGGAACAATAAGAGCCATCAGACCACAACCCTGGGGTCTCCCTTCACTGGCTGTGCCCCTTCCAACACTTAAAAACTATTTCTGCTTTGGGTCCTAATCTATGCTTTTTCTATGCAACCTTGCCTATTATGGTTTCTTGCATTGCAATTTAGTTGTCGAGTCAATTTAAATTTAATTCAGTTCAGTTTAACCTTTTCTTCTCTTTTTGCTTTTATATAATTGTCCCAAACAGAAGCAGGGATTTATTTATTTGTTTGTTTGCTTGCTTATTTATTTTCCTGGCTAGCAATGACAAAAGTCAGCAGTGGGTGCTGCTGATGCTCACAGCAGAATTTGCTTTGGCAGGTACAAGAAATCCGCGATGGATTCTTTTTTATTTCTCTGGTGGATTTGTAAAACTTGAATGCAGGTATGATTAAAATCTGGGCATCTCAGTCAAAACTTTCCCCAGGCTGAGAACAGGAGGGGGTCTATGCGGCCGAGGGCCTGTTTGGTTTATCGAGTTTCCTAGAAAACACCCTTCGTTTCAGCAGCTGGATAGGTCTGTGAACATGTTATTTG
>JANHZU010009549.1:19470-30073 GCA_032468055.1 Acrochordus granulatus | reverse complement strand
GAAGGAAGGAAGGAAGGAAGGAAGGAAGGAAGGAAGGAAGGAAGGAAGGAAGGAAGGAAGGAAGGAAGGAGAAAATGTCTCCACCTTAATAATTAATAAGGAATAATTTGGTTCTAAGTGGGAAATTGTTAAGGTTACTAAGATCCTTGTAAGCCCATTCCCTTTTTTCTCAATAAATCTTCTCAGACAGATCTCTCTGGGAATCGTGCTTAGAAAGAAGTTTTGGCTTTGGTGCCTGTTTTTACATTCATGACAGCTTATCCACTATTGTAGAAGAGTTTCCATTTTCTCAGAATTGGGGATCAAAGTCTCTGTGTTCATAGATGTAGAATGTCTCTGTGAGGGTCCAGATCCTCAAGCAAAAGAGAACCCTCATTGTTCTAATATTTCAGACAGAAAGTTGGATGCAGACCTTACCTCGATCAAAAATGATTTGTCCTGGAAAGCAATCATTTTCTCTCTGTACACTTCTCTTTGGAATTAACATTCCTATTAGTGAATCTCTCATCACATGTACAGTACATTATGATATAAATTGGACCAGTGACTCCTGAAACACTTAATGAAGCAGAAGCAATGTGATGTTATCAAATTCAGCAGGAAGAACATTCACAAATTTAATTCCAAATGGTAGTTAGAGATGCTTAGCCAATGTTTTTGATAATCAATTGCTTTGATCATTCCTCTTCATCTTTATGATTGCTCTTACATGGTTTCCTTCGGTGATGAGAAATTAGGAATTCAGAAGAATATGATGGATGCGTGGTTTAAACATTAGCTGGGTGTGCGGGAAAGCTCAGCCAAAGAGAAGGAGCAGCAGCTGTGGATATATAGTGGGGGGGGGGTTGTTGAATAATTTGCCTAGCCTCTCAATACAAGAAACCATACTGATCATTTTCAATTAAAATTTTGAACTAATGGAATTCTACAAATGTGTAGAATGCAAAAGGTGATGGATGTCCTATCTTTACTGAAGAAGCATTAGGATGATTAGGTTTTGTGTGTTCAAGACTTTAATGGAAATACCAACCCTGTATCAGGAAAAATCTGATTTAGCAGAATTCCAAAATCATATTCAGAGTTTTCAAAACAGGAAAGGAATTACTCGAGTACTTACTAGAAGACTGTCCTAAGACAGAAGGCAGGCATTAAGGCAGCTGATGTAGGCCCTGCTTCCAGCATTCCCAGGAGCTGCAAGCTCAGTATCCAGGTGACCTCAGGAGCAACCACAAATCCAGGACAGGCATTTGCTCCCAAAGAACTCTGTTAGAAAGGTCATACTTACGCACCACTCATTCTTTGAATTCTTTACTTGCTGATACTTTGGGTTGACCATGGCTGGCAACAGTTACTGAGTCTTGAGTAAAGAAATCAAATGCAGGCTGCAGGATCAGATGAACACAAAAGGGCAGCAAATAGAAACAGTGACTCTTTGCTACCATCTAGTGGACATCTGGATTTTTGCAGCCCAGACTTCATAGCCCAAGTTTGTGGCCACAGGTCCAATGCTTGTAGGAGTTTCCTCTTCCCTGACTGCTGTGATGACTTCTGAAGTTTACTTGGGTTCTACTTTTTTGGCAGCAGAATCTTCCAACTGAGCCATGACAGATACATAGGTATATGTACATATAATAAACAATATTTGTGCCCTTTTTACTTTTATGATCTGTCCCAAAAGTGCTCTGTACTTCAAAGCATAGCCTTTTATTTATATTTACAGATAGATACAGATAGAGACCCAGAAACCTATGGAATCAAGTACCCTAAGTACTAACATACCTTAATAATATTATCTCTCAGCTTTATATCTCTCCTTTTCTCCAGGAAGAAGGTAGCTTCCTTGGGAACTTTCCTTTCATATTATTCCACAACAGTAGACTGGGTTGAGAGAGTGGCTGACCTAAAGTCCCTTGCTGAATTTCCGTGGCTGATGGTGGCTTTAAAGCTGGATTGCAGATTTTACTTCCATAATCAACACTGAAATTTAGCAAATTCTGCTCAACTGAGAGAGAAATTTTATCCCATCTTTATTGTTTCCCTGGAGAAAATCTGCTTCCTTTTCTCCCCATTGTCTGCATGCCCTGGTTCTTGCTTTTGTGAGAAATTTTAGACCACCTCTTCTAGGGGTGCATTTCATATGTCCAATTTATTTTCTCATAATATTATCCCAATAATACTATCACAATTTGAACTCTCAAATTGGCGGAGGACCAGCTAAACAAGACTAAAAAGTACTCAAGAGGTCAGATGTTCTTTGGTTTTAATGTGCTACATTCCATCATGCTTCTGGTTTTAAAATGAGCACACCCGCGCACAAATCACACTGAGGAGCACTAGCTGGAATGGTTTGAAATCACACAGAACAGAGGCAAGAAATGTATGATATGACCCCGTATGAGAACCTTTAATGGCTCAGGATCAGGATTGACTGCTGAGATACTGCAGCTCCATCTCTGTATTAAGCCCCATCTCTTCTGATCCTTGCATTAGAGAGGCATCATGCTGTCACACCAGATACCCCCGTGCTTCTTTATAAATGACAAAAGTTATCCATGTGGGATGGGGTTTCAGAGCATGCCATTTACCTGGGACTTCGTAGAGAAGATGAGGACACTTCTAAGGCTGCATCTGGACTATTGTCTAGAATGATCTCCCCTTAATATTTTTTACTTTAATGTAAAAAAAAAGGAAAAGGCTACGGGCAATAAAATCTTAAGCATTTTTGTGAATCATGTTTATGAAGGATTTCGATTACAACTAATGTGAACTAAACTTAAAGAACAGTAAAATAGGAATAAGTGCAAGAAAAAGAAAAATTTTATTTATTTATTTTACACATTTCTATGCCGCCAATTTCCGAGGACTCTTGGCGGGTTACATAGATTAGAGATTTATACAGCAGTGTAAACTACCCCCCCCACTTGCTGGGCAGCGATGTTGCAACCGGGCATCTCCGCAGTTTCTGACAACAAGAAATATATAAAGAAGTAATTTCCAACATTCATTATCACAATCATAGATATCTTCACCACCTATAAGATTAAACAAATACCTCTTCACTCCTATCCCATTATTTTTATCTATAAGCAAATCTACATAATATCAACTTTTCAATCCTGACATCAGCAAGAAAATTCATAAAGCATTGCCATTAATGGTAATGAATGTCTTAGTTTAATCTTGATCAAATAAACCAACTTCATTGTTTTGTAAGTCCCAATTAACCAACACCAAATGTTGGCTTATATTTTTTCCTTCTACTTAGAATCTTTAGTCTCTTAGTTTCCAGTTCCTAAAATCATAAAATTGCTGATCTCTGTTATGAGCCAGTATAATCAAAATAATTCTGGTTTCCATGAGAAGCTATTTATTTTTTTATAATTAATTCCAAAATCTTATAGTAAAAATCAGTATTCTAAATTTAACTAGCTCTTTTGTCCATTTGTAACTTTCTTAAATCAAAATCTTTTTTAGTTCTGTGCTGTTTATTTCAAATTATTTAAGTTCTTAAGCTTGTAATTTGATTTTTTTAATTGATTGGTACTTTTCAAACTCATCATTCCGAAAGTTTCTAGAAACTTTAAATGGTTTATAGGTAATTCCAAATGTAATCAGAAAGTGACATTTCCAAATGTAGTGTCCTTTAAAAAACTCTGCCATGGTTGCAAGCAAAGTGGCTGATCCCTTTGTCTCCTGGTGTTTGAAATCATGGCAGACTTGCTGTCCTGTAGTCTCTTCTCAAGAAGCAGCCATTTGGAACACATGTGGGCAATCTCCCATCCTCTTCTCATCCAGAGAGGGTGTGAAGAACTGATCCACTCATCGGTTTTTCTGCCTTTGCCACAGTCATAAGCTCTACTTTCATGTTTGCCATTCCTCCCCTGGAAGTCCAACACTATCAACATCATAGGCATTGAGCCAAAAGGCTACTTCTTCAAAACCTACTTAATAAAGACAAATAGCTTTGTGGATACCTTGTTGTTAATATCTATCACTTTCTATTCCCATAGAGCATCCCTTTCCTGTCACCAGTTCTTGTACAAAAATACCTTACAAACTCTTTCCTACTACCAGATGCTTCCAATCCTACAAGCTACTCCTAGTTTTCATTCTAACCGATATAGACTGAACTAACTAGTTTGGTAGCCACTTTCTATCCCAAATACCCAAAAAAGGTGTTTGTTGGCTTCAGTCTTCTAACTTGGGATTGAGAAATTTAGAATCCTTTCCAGTAAAATGAGGTGAGCTCAAGCCTATAAAGAAGCTTCATTTAGGCTAATGAAGCACATTAAGTCTCCCAAAACACAGCCAATTTCGCTCCACAAAGTGAGAACATCTTCCAGATTCATCAAACATTTTTGAAAAAGAACTGCTTTATTCCAATATTGCCAGCATGTGGTCCCAGCCTATTTCAAAAAGAAGCTTTGCTCGAGCTGGTCCCATTCACCCCATTGATTAGCAGCTATTCTTGGAAATACCACAATGGTTTCAAAATAGCAACAGTTATTATGAACTACTAGGATGTCCACAATCCTTAACGTTAAAAGGGGTTTAGACCTTTCAGAACATCTGCTATGGAGACCAAGGATAACAACTTTAATTAGGGGCTTGGACACAAGTTGAACTGATTGAGTCATTGTCTAACAGGCTGTTCCTGAAACAAGTGTGTTTCTTTTCTATCCATTCCAAAGAGATGCAACCAAAACAAAAACAGCATGCTGCAGGAAGAATAGGGCCCAGGGCTGCCATGCCATTTGCTGAGGGTGCTGTTTGTGCTGCATGAGAATACTGGTTTCCATGGGGATCAGCAATAAAGGGATAGTAGGAGTTTTGTGCAGCTCTATTAATGGGGGTCACACAACCATTGAAGGAAAGCAAATGGCCTGTTAGGCTGGAAGAAGGAGGCCCAGACAACTCACTTCTAATCTAAAAGGCTTATTGAAGGTCACAAGAATTTCTCCAACTGTCAGCCCATGCTTGCACTCCCCAGATATGACTAACAGTCTTCATGAGGGATCAGAATTCTGACTCTTGTACAGGCACAGAGATTCCAAACTGATCCCCCTCTTCACTTCTGTCTCAGCCCCTCCTTCTCCCACATGGCCACTTCTTTGTTTCTTTTGTCCTAAAGGGAGGAAGCCCTATGTTCTACTCCCAATCTCTGATGCATTGTCTCAGGACCAGGAGTGAAATCAGACTACAGTGGTACCTCACAAGATGACTAACTCATAAGACATGAAATTCACAGGTCGACCAAAAAAATTTAATAAAATTTATTCCGCTAAATGAGCTGCGACTCACACAACAAGCAAATGGCACAATAACTTGCGCATCATCAGTCAGAGCGTTCTGTATTTCTCGTTCAGGCAGAAACTGTGTGAGAGTTCTGCCGACGCAGCAAGCACGTGTGTTCTGCCAACTCTTCTGCGTGCTTTACTCCATTGTTGCACAGGTGGCAACCCTGCGTGAGAGTTCTGCTGACGCGGTAAGCACGCACGCGCGTTCTGCCGAATCTGCCACATGCAGTTTACTTAGTTATTGTGCATGGCTGACCTTGCCAGAATCCTGATCGCAATGAGCCCCCCTCTTTTGTTGCGTAAACAGCATAAATTAAATGAAAGGCGTTCAAGAGATGGAACTCCCAAGACTTCAGACTCCAGATTCAATCTCCAGGCAGTCCCCTCCCCGTCTCCTCTCCCTCACGCTAGCCGGGATATTCTCAAAGCGCGTGCACGCACACACATACACACAAAATAAAGCAGAAATTGTCCTTATCCAAATTAAAGCAGAAATTCCCCCTAGTCGCTTCTCCCCTCATAGTTCGGAGGCAAGAAGTGTTTCCAAACCACCCACAACACCCAAAAAAGCTGACAGAAAAGGCCCTTTTGCCTTGAGTGGTGGCGGCAGAGGATCCTCCAAGCCAGCAAGCAGCAGCCGAGGCCAGAACCTGCCTCAAAGCAGATCCATAAGTGCTGGTTAGTTTGCTCTATTTCTGCTTTATATCATGTGTAAATCATGGTTACTTGTTTCAGTTGTTAGGGACAATCATTTCTATATCAAATTCTGTTGAAAATGATTTTTTGGTAAATATTTTTGGGGGCGTGGAACATATTGTCCGATTTTCTCTTGTTTTCAATGGGAAACCTCGTTTCGCTTTACGAGCATTTCACGCTAAGAGCATTCTTCCAGAACAGATTAATCTTGTCTTGTGAGGCACCACTGTATATTTGATGGGGTCACACTTCCTCTCAAGCATCAGATTTGCAATTGGTTGGGGCTGTTGGATTCACCCCTTGGCTGAACTTTCCCCAACTTAAGTAATTCTTTTCAAACAGAGCTTTGCCAAAGTCAAGCAGATTGGATTGGTTCATACAACTGACCATTGCATGAAACTCCTTTACTACTTTTCTTTAACACTGGGTGAGGCCATTCTGACTATTGCATGGATTTCTGTCATTTTTATTCTCATTGCTTCTTTATTCTAATTACTGAAACTACTGTTTGTTGTGACTTATTATATGATTTTAATATCTACTTTTATGATTGAATTTTGATTATGTATTATTCCTATAATGGATATTTTTGCAAAAAAATGTAATTTATTTTAAAAAGGCCTTGGAAAGTACCAAGAAAAGTCCAATGTTGGGCTCATAACATTGGATACTTTCTTGAAAGCCAGTATCTACATCATACCCTCTTCCTTCATTTCAATTTATGGATTCAAAAAAGAAAAAAAAATAATTCAATGACTCTGCTGCTAGTTGTTGCTTACTAGCAGATATGCAACCACAAAATCTTTCCTCTTATGTGGTAAATGCTTTATTTTATCTGATCTTTCTTGTCATAAAACTCTGAATTTGGTCAGCAAAAGGCTAACTGAGCCAAGGATATGTCTGTATGTGAAGAAGAGTTTCAGAAATCCAACCCATCTGAGGAAAACTACTTTTTGAATCAGGTATTGATCTGCTGGTATCCAATCTGTTTCTGCCATGCACAAAGGAGGGATAAGTGGAATAATAACTAACATACAGCTTTTCTCACTTACTTAAAACTAAGCCTTTTGGAAAAAGAGGGGATTGACAAAAATGAGATAATGCAATCCAAAAATCATTTTTTGAGTCACTCCCATGAACTGTATTAGGGCTTTTTATTGTTGTTCAGTCGCTCAGTCATGTCTGACTCTTTGCAACCCCATTGACCTCTGCACTGTCTCCCAGAGTCTGCCCAAATCCACTCCCGTTGCGTATATGATGATATCTAACCATCTAATCCTCTGCCTGACTGTCTTCTTTTGCCTTCAGTCTTTCCCAGCATTACATTCTTCTCCACTGAGTCTTCTCTTCACATTAGGTGTCCAAAATATTTGATTTTCAGCTTCAGTATCTGTCCTTCCAATGAACAATCAGGATTGATTTCCTGTAGGATTGACTGGTTTGATCTCCTTGCAGTCCAAGGGAGTCTCTCCAGCACCATAATCCAAAGGCATCAGTTCTTCAGCGCTCAGCCTTCCTTATGGTCCAACTCTCACAGTCATACATTACTACTGGGAAAACCATAGCCTTGACTATGGCAGATACTCCATCTTTGACTGCAAAGGATATAATCAATCTGATTTTGGTGTTGATTATCTGGTGATGTCAAATGTGAAGAGTCACCTCTTAGGTTGTTGGAAAAGTATATTTGTTATGACCAGTGTATTCTCTTCACAAATTCTGTTAGCCTTTGCCTTGCTTCATTTTGTACTCCAAGGCCAAACTTTCCTGTTATTCTGGATATATTTTGACTTCCTACTTTCCAGTCCTCTTTGTGGTGTGAGTTCCAGAAGATGTTGTAGGCCTTCATAGAACCAGTCAACTTCAGCCTTTTTGGCATCTGTGGTTGGGGTATAGACTTGGATTATTGTGGAATTGAATGGTTTGCCTTGGATTAAAATCAAAATCATTCTGTCATTTTTGAGATTATATCCCAGTACTGCTTTTCTTATTCTTTTATTGACTATGACAGCTGCTCCATTTCTTCTAAGGGATTCTTGTCCACAATAGTAGATAGAGTGGTCAGCTGAATTAAATTCACCCATTCCCATCTATTTTAGTTTACTGATTCCCAAGATGTTAATGTTCAATCTTGCCATCTCATGTTTGACCACATCGAGCTTCCCTTGATTCATAGATCTTACATTCCAAGTTCCTTTGCAATATTTTTCTCTCCAACATTGTACTTTCTTTTCACCTCCAGACACATCCACAGTTTAGCATCCTTATCATTTTGGCCCAGCCACTTCACTCTTATTGGAGCTACTTTTGATTGCCCTCTGCATTTCCCCAGTAGCATATTGGACATCTCTGACCTGAAGGGTTTATCTTCCAGCATCCTGTGTTTTAGAGACTTTTGTTACTGTCCATGGGGTTTTCTTGATAATAATACTGGAGTGGATTTCCATTTCTTCTCTAGTGGAGTCCTGTAGCCCATTTTTCACCATATGTCCAGGAACTCCAATATTTGACAAACAGAGATTATCATCCACCACTAACTAGAAGGGAATCTCTGTATTCTCTCTTCCCAGCATCCTGGTTCTACATTTGGTATATAACACCCAAAGTGTGAAGTATTCTCAGAGAAACAATTCTTGCACAGTCTCTAATGCTCAAGATGAAAAAGCACCTCTATAGTAATAAGATAAACTAAGGGCATTGTTTGGGTGTCCTCTTGTCCCATCTTTCATCCCTTTTTTCTGTCCATGCTGTAGAATTCCTTTTGAGTTTTCTTCAGAGTTCCCCTTTCCAATCTTTCCTTTTTTTCATCTCTTTTCTCTTCTCAATAATCTCCTCAGGATATTTTCCTCTGTTGAAATCTGTTTCTGTTTTCATTGGTGGTGTCAGGTTAAACCCAGGCCTTTTACCTAAGTCTTTATTGATAGATTATTTCCTGCTATATTTCATACGGTACAGTTCTGCATCTTTGGGTTTATTTGTTCTTAAGGAGAAAACATGATTTTGCTAATTTAAAGCAAATGCTAGTCCTGGTAACCTGGCCACATGATTGCCTAGAAAATTCTTATAACTGGGAATGTGAGCCTATTCATCCGAAACGTACTATTGATTGATCCAATATGCTTCTGTTGATGACTAAATTAATCCATTTTCTTGATTTGTACAATATGTTGAATAATAAATGAGTGAAATAGGCTCTGTTTAAACAACCCAACTATGAAAAAACTAAATAAGCTTAATATCAGCTAAGTAGATATTGCACATATGCATCTGCTAGGTTCTTACCTGATCTTATTAAGCAGGTTGTGCAAAGTTGCTTTAATGCCATTATGCTGAGGACAGTCTAGGGCTTTAGGAAATTAATTTTCCTTTTGGGGCGTTGTTGTTGATGCTGCTGCTTTGTAGTAGCAATACTTCTGAATAAGGAACATACTTCACTGCTAATCTGAGTTCTGCATAAATGTTTTGCAAACAACCAGAGCAACAATTGTTGGAGAGTGACACAAGTCCTTTGCAAAGACTCAGTTCTTTGCCTTTGTGAAAAATAAATTGTTTACTTGGATGCTTTGCATTCCACCTCTGTACAGGAAAGGAAGCTTCATTTTGGGCTCTTTAAAAAGTAGTTTTTGCTTTGGCAGAAGTGTTCTGTCCTTTTGCAACTGCTTGAGAGAACTGACTGCTATCTTCTTGTTTTCTATCCATTTTGTTTTTTGTTTTTTTTGGAAAGTGTGTCTGATCCAAACTGAGCCCATGCATCTTGATCCCCACAGCAAAGTTAAGTCCATTCCCCAACAGTGACTTACAGCATTGTCATTGCATCACCCAGCCATGACTGAAATGATGGAAAATATCTCCTAATTCCTTTTACTTCAGCACAACTACAGCTGTGGATGCTCTAAATAACCATTAGGGAAAGGATCAAAACTTGGTCCCATGTGAGCTATTGGTTTATGAGTGAGGCTTATGTAAGTAGACAGCTAAGAAATTTCATCCTACATTCATTTCATGAAGTTTTCTGAAAAGAATATAATAAGAAATTTGAAGAAAAATAATATTCAGAGCAAAGTCAGTTTGTATAAAGCTGGGGTAGCCCTTTGGATATTGCCAAACTACAACCACACCATCCCTCAAAATTGTTAATACAAACTGGCAATTAGTTATTGGAACAGACTCCCAATAACTAATATATGGGATTTTTGTTCTAAGGAATCAGAAATTGGATACAATCTCAATTTTGAAAGGAGAGGAATCACATGAGCTTCTGCCCAAGTGGATGCCAATCCATTGGCTTTCAATTCAAAAGAGGGGCAGAGATTAAAGCAAAGTGACTTTTCTTTCTTGGGATCAAAGAGTTCTTTTTTAATGACATACTTGATTTGGAAATTGAAATTACAAAAGCTGATGCTCACTCTGGATTCTACTTCCAGAGGCCCAATTTCATATTGTTTAAGTTTATACCATGCATAAAGGACACTTCCTTGCTCTCTCTACCCAGTTGTGGAGATGTACCAAATGTACTTCCTCATCAGTTGGAAAGAAGGAAGGAGGGAAGGAAGGAAGGAAGGAAGGAAGGAAGGAAGGAAGGAAGGAAGGAAGGAAGGAAGGAAGGAAGG
>JANHZU010009548.1:14870-25289 GCA_032468055.1 Acrochordus granulatus | reverse complement strand
ATCCTTCCCAGCATCACAGTCTTTTCTAATGAGTCCTCCCTGCGCATTATGTGGCCAAAGTACTTGAGCTTCAACTTGATTCAAACTTGATTCAAAGTACTTGAGCTTCAACGTGATTCATCCAGCTCAGCATTTCGCATGACAAACAAACATACACATGTATAAATGAAACAGATTTGTTTTAAAAAAGATATCATTATTTTAGCTCATCCTTGGGTCATTGAATGACCTGAATACTTTTTCTGTATTGCCTTGTCTCAATAATAAATTCAAATTACCTAGCAAAATACTCTTGAACCTAGACAGCATTCAATCAGAATATTGCACAACTTTCCCCAATTAACATCTGATTCTTCCCTTATTGCTATCCACTGAATTATTATGCAACTATCACTAACCTATGGATTATTTCATAAATACCCTAATAATGTATTCATACGTTCTAAAAATCATTTTAGCTTTTTCATTTAGAATTAAATTTATACCTATGCTTCTCTACATACATTGATAAGGTCCACTCTGCAAGATCTTTCATACCTATCCTTCCCCTTTCTCTTAGTTTCATTAAAAAAATTGTTTTTTTTTCCTACTTTCGTTCTTAATTCATGGTCTGTGCCACTTGCTTCTCTTATAGTCCAAATCATAATTTTCTTAAGTTTATGGTTATCACCACATATGCTCACAGATATTGTACTCTGACACTTATCATGCTTTTGGTCAATAAAGACTTGTACATTATGCTTCTTAGTTAGATGGAGAAAGTATAGGTTATCAGCTAGAGACATACCTCTGTTATAGATAGCATTCTCTTCCAACTATAAAGATCTACTGGCGACTTTTGACATCTTTGGGGCAGTGTTAATAACTGAAACCAAACCCAGTTTTACTCCAAGCATGCTCAGGCTATTCTGTATATGCTAGGATCTTTAATATAGAGATTAAATTGCCAGCCAATATAATGTTGTCTGTATCTCACCAACTTGGAGGTACATGCAATGTCTTGACACATTCAGGATACTCTTAAGCAGTATTTCTCAAACTTGGCAACTGATATATAGACTCCACCTTCCTGAATTCCCCAGTCAGATTCTGGCTGGGGAATTTTGAGAGTTGAACTCCATATACCTCAATGTTGCCAAGTTTGAAAAACACTGTTTTAAAGATGATGCCAAAAGTGTGTTTTAATGTTTAACTTATAATTCAATGAGGACAGTTACAAAGCTAAAATAACTTTAAAAGAATAATTAGAATATGTGAAACCCTTAGCTAAATAGATACTTGCTAATTTTTTCCCACACTTCTACCTTGCAGCTTAAACAAGAGATTATTAATGCATATTATATTTATATTACTTATTAATAATGCACTGTTCTAAACAATTCTCAAATTTGAACTTTCTGAAAAGTGTATGTACATGAAGGTTTGGACTTTTTTAAAAAAAATCTACGCATAATCTAGACAAAGCATATTTATTTCCTACATTATTTAATTCACTTAAATTCTAGGTTAATATCTAACTCTTGCATTATCTGATGCTGGATTATATGGGTTGACCTTGCATTATATGGGGTTGGAAAGGAAATATCTTCAAATAACCAGAAAATATACATACACACACACCACAGTTTTATAATGATCTCCATTACTGAAGCCATATCTAAAATTTTAAGGCAGATTTTCTTCAATTTATTTATTTGTACAACCATCTCAGCCATTCAAAGACATTTGGCTGACCAAAGTGCAAAACAAACTTAAATCAGACTGTATAATATATTTACTTGCCCTTCAAATAAAGATTTTTCAGAGCAGGAGGAAAATAAAGAAAGGAGGCTTTTTCCTGTTCTTTTCAAACTTTAACTGCATTTAAATACATTGCTGCAAATCTTTCATATTTTGTCTCTTTGCAGTGAGTAATTTTTTGGAAACAACAAACATTGTTGCAGATGTGGGATTTAAATCAGAGTCAAATACCGTAATTAAACCTCAACTACTTTTTTTCAGACTCAGTTATCTATTAGGGCTGTACAGTGGAACCTCAAATTGCGTGTACTGTGGTAAATGAGTGTTCCGCAAGATGAGCAACAATTTTTAATAAAATTTAATTCAGTTAATGAACAAAAACTTTCAAGACGAGCTTCGTGTGATGAGCTCACATAGGAAATCTCACAAATTAGCTGATGGTTCTTCTCTCTCGATATGTAAATAACATAAATTAAGTGAAAGTTGTTCAAGAGAAAGAACTCCCAAAATTCAGATTCCAGATTCTCCTTCCAGCCAATAACTTCCCCATCCTCTCCTCCTTCTCATCTCCTTCATGCCAGCCAGGAATCTTCTTAAAGCGTAGGAAGATTGACTCACTGTTTTCCAAGTCATGTACACACAAAGATCTCCTTGCATGGCACTATCCAGCCCATCCCCTCCTGCTCATCTCTTCTCCTCTCTCATAGCACAGAGCCAGGTTATGATAAGTAACATTTCCAAACAACCCAGAAAAAAACCCCGGAAAGATATTGCCAAGGGAAAAGGCTGTTTTGCCCTCGAGTGGTGGTGGCAGAAGATCCTCTCAATCCAACAGGGGCCGCCCAGACAGCAGCAGCTGGCCAAGCAGCAGCTGATGGCCAGAATCTGTCTTGGAGTGGATTTATAGTCATAAAATTAACCCTAAAGCAGCCACCCTTCCCGGAAAAGGCCAGATGAACCTCCTAAGAATTGAGGACAGACCAAACAAGTGAGGACAGAACTTCAAGGCTAGATGGAAATCCTCTTCCATAAATTGAGGGACCATCAAGGACCATTACCCAAATTGAACCACAGTCATTATCCTCTGCTTGGCTTGGATTGGGCCCTTGGGGACCCCTGTCTCAAAATCTAGCAAAAGTTAAAATGCTGATTAATTTGTTTTATTTTTACTTTATATTGTGTATTAATCATTGTTACTTGTTACAATCCTTTCCACATAAAATACCATTGAAATTATTTTTTATGAATATTTTTGGGGTGTGAAATGGAATGAAAATCATCCAACTTTACATTGTTTCCTATGGAAAAATTTGCATTGGTATAACAGCATTTTGGATTAAGAGCACTCTTCCAGAACAAATTATGTTCGCAATCCAAGATTCTACTATATACCTTTAAAAAAGATTTGGAAAAAATATTTAGAGCTCATGCAAGTTTGATGACAGTAAGTACTATTACTTAAAACTGCCCAACATTTTTAGGCTTTTGCAGAAGTCTCAAAAGATATTACACTGATTTAAAGATGTGTAATCTTTAAGAGGTACCCAAAGCAATTTTTTTTCAGGAAGCCTGAAAAAACTCTGCTTTGATGAACAACAGAGAGGTGCTATGCTCAGAAATCTCTGAACTATTTATGCAACATCATTTTGCATAGCCCTATCTGCATATTTAAAACCAACTCAGTTCAATTATAAAGTTTGTTGAGATAGTGGACTCAGTCAGACTGCTATCTGCAGAATCAATAAGGAGAAAGAATCTTCTTTCTGGCAAACTTCTCATAGTTCCAAAAATATTCTTCTGGATAGAGACCCTGCTGATTAGAGTCAGCTATAGCCGAGAGCACACTAAGAATGAGCTCATCCAACAGAATTTGCCCCTGTCCAATTATCTGTAATCTTCTCCTTTCTGCAATGCCTCCTTCTGTATCACAGCCCATCATTTTCAACATTATTTCTTGACCAGCAAGAGAATAGAGGGATAGGGGTGACTCAAGGAGTTGACAGGAAAAGTATGTGTAGTATCAGTGTAGGTGCCAAGAGAGATGTCATATAAATTCAAATTATTATTTTTACCAGGTTAATTTCATAAAAAAGGCAGAAACCTATAATTATCCCTACTTCACATTTCTAATTCAGAAAATTCTGTGTCTGTAAATAATGGCCTGAGATTTGCAATGGATGTTGAAGAGTTAGAATTAGAAACTTTCTCAGATGAGTTAAAGGTTTAATGATGTGCAGGATTAGTCCTTTGTGGCCAGAACTTTGCCATCACAGCCTGATTCACTAGTATCAATTGCAAAAAGAAAAGAGTAAATCCCTGATGTTCTTCTTTAAGAAATAGTTTCTTGCCATTACTCTAATTTCTTTGATTTCTGTAACCCTGGGATGTCATCGGCTCCAATAATTAACAGTGCTTTAAACAACATTATTCAGTGGTAATTACTGGTGGTGCTATTTCCCAGAATTTAAAAAGTAAAAAATGAGAGGGAGAATGATAGAGTTTATTTATGCAGAAAGAAAAATATCAATAATTATTAAATCTAAGGATTAAATTCTTATTTAATCAAGAATTAAAAGAAACTCTTAAGTGAACCCAAGAAAAGAAATGATATGCTTAGTGCTATTTTTTGGGGAAAAAAAGGTATTTAAGGAAATATGGCAGATGTGACATGACTCGTACTACTCCATAGTTGGTCTTAGCAGTCAATCAAATATCTGATCCCTGGTAGAATGAGTGGGCTGGGGTTGCTTAGAGGAAGTTCATGAAAATTGTTCCCATAGCAACAAAACTGAGTTCTGTCAAGTAACTCATGCTGAGATTAAGTCCTATATGTGTGCTGGGAAGCAACAAGGGAAAATAAGTTGGCTCTAACAACCTTGGTTTCCTAATTGAATCAGTTTGATCCTTTTCACACATGGACATGCAGAGAAAAGAACAGGGACCTAGCTCTCTCTCCATCACAGCAGTATGAGAGAAGCAGGACTAATTTCATTTCCATCCTAAATTACCGCAGCCATAATGATTGCTATACAAGGTTCCCAATGTAATCGGCCACAGGGAAGAGAGGATTTCCACTCTTGCATATGAATGATACATGGGGAGAAAGAAGTGTATCTGCTACTCAAGCCTAAAATATACTATTTACCAGTTTAACTTCCTAGAGAGCTAAAGATATGAAGAGATTGTTTTTGTCATGTTCCACTGTCCTTTAAAATAATAAATATGATCACAATCTTCAATGAATCCAAAATAGTGGTATAACAACTTGAAGGACATTGAACATTTGCATGAAGAATCAGATTCTAACCTTCAATCTGCATGCAAATATTGGCAACAGTCAAAAGGGGATCATTGGGATTATAGGTTAGCACAAACAGCCCCATTACTTCTGCAATGACTACATGGTGGCTATATGATATATAGCACAGATAGGGTACTGTAAATTAGATTCATCAATAAGGAATTCATCTTTTGGACTTAACAGTTGACCTTTCCATGTAATAGTCCTTATAGGTATCAGCAACACCCATCAACTCAAAAGTCCAGATGCACCAACTATGTCCTCCAGTTTGGAAACTCTCTTTTATTCTTCATATATTAATCATATTGCGAACAGTTTTTGTAAAAAATGAAATCCCAATTAAACAGAATCAGGCTTGTGCTGTTGTTTGTTATTTTATTTATTTATTTTTGATGTTACTTTGCTTGGTTGGAGACTATTTGTTTTGTACTCTTTTCCCTTCAGTTCACATGCAGAAATTATCAACACATGATGCAATGAGGAGTTTCCTTTTTTGCTGGCTTATCTGCGTTGTTGCTTATTTGGGTAGAGAGAAGGTATTTGCCCCAAACTTACCCAGATTACA
The DNA here is from genome assembly GCA_032468055.1 of Acrochordus granulatus. NCBI lineage: Eukaryota > Metazoa > Chordata > Lepidosauria > Squamata > Acrochordidae > Acrochordus > Acrochordus granulatus. The sequence continues at coordinate 19,683 of JANHZU010009548.1, read as the reverse complement.
TCTGAACCTAAGTGAGGACTAAAAGCTGTTCCTAATCCATTACCTTAACTACTACTACTATTACATCATGCTAGCTTTCAAATTAAGCCTGCACAAATTGGCTTTCATTGTCCTTGATCAAGAGTTCTGAACTTGATTAGTGAAGAGGGATGGACTATGTTGAAGTGTAGAGGAAATGAAGTTTGTATCAATGGGGTGCATCCTGTTACTTCTCAGTTTCCTCTTAGACTCTTCTGGCACTTGCAAAACCTAGAAGAAGCATTTGCATGCTTTATTTTATAAAGCATTTTTGTTTTATTGGGATTATAGACTGCTCCTGTCATGTGCTTTCCATTTCAATAAATTGGATTAAAACAAAAAAGTGATGTCCATCTGATTTCAGTAAAATGGATTAAAACAATAGAATTAACCTCACCACTACCACTATGTCTTCCTTCTTTCCTTCCTTCCTTCCTTCCTTCCTTCCTTCCTTCCTTCCTTCCTTCCTTCCTTCCTTCCTTCCTTCCTTCCTTCCTCTCAGTCTTTGCTCCTGGTGACCATATGGACATGTTAATTATGGTTTTGGCAACATTGTTCATTAGTGGCTTGCCTTCTTCCTAAGACTGAAAGAGAGTGAGTAGCCCAAAATCACTCAGTAGTGATTTTGTGCCTAAAGCAGAAGTAATCATGAATTTAACTACCATACCAAACTGAATGTCATCAATATTATGGTGAACCATATAGCACTAGTTTAATTAATTGTCTTTTCTGAAGCTTCCCCAGCCCCCAGATTAGCTGCTACCTTTTTAGCTTTCCAGAAGGCCATGAAGACCTTGCTTTTCTCCTATTTCAGCCATGTAAGTTCTGTAAATAAATATATATTTAACTAATGTTTGCTGCAAGAGAAAAAGCTCATAGCATTCCTCCCCCAGGACTTAATGGAATAAATCCTATTTTTATGGTTTTCCTAAAAACTAGTAGAAAAGAGGCCACTTGCCTATCTAGAAGTATGCTGTTCCACAGGAGAACTGTGACTAGGAATGCTCATCTCCCTGATTCCTGGAAAAAGTATTCCATGAACAAAGGGACACAGAAGGAATCTACTCTTTCTGATCTTATTGGAAATGCAGATATTATTGGAAGAAGATAGTCCCACAGTTATCCAAGGCTTCAGTTGTGGAAGACTATAATGGTGACAGTTGGCATTAACAAATGCACAGAAGTCTGTTCCAGCTGTTATGGTTTTCAACTGAGACAGATGAACAAAGCTACACAGCCATTTCAGTTTGCTTTTAGAAGGGTCGGGGAGCTCACTTTATAAAGCAGCTTTGAAACAGTCATCAAAACAACAGACCTCCTTGAAGGTTTACAGAACCTAGTATTTATTTTCACTTATTTTCTGTATTTCTATCCCACTGCAATATCAGCAGCTTACATGGAATATAAAACCATACATATCTTCCAGAATATTTCAAATATAAAAACAGTAAATACCACCTCCAAAGAGAAAATGAGAAACAGAGGGGAAGAAAAGGCAGAAGATGACAATATAAAATCAGAATGCTCTCTAGAACTAGGATTTTAAAAGCTTCCAAAATATCAAAAAGGAGGGGGATAGTCTAATTTCCACTATTGGTAATGCCACAGAAAAATAATGGTTCCTCACTTCAGCCTTGATATGGACCTCCTGAAAATGTGGGATTGGTTAGAGCTTGTCTCTGTTAGGTGCAAAGGATCAAACTTATTTGGTGCTGTTTATTAATACTACAAGGTCAAAATGATTTCTACAACTGCCCACTGGACATCTGTACTCCCCAGATAAAGCTCACGAGGGGTTGGATCTTTGGCGTTTCTGCATACATAGTGACTCAAGGAGTCCCCTCTAAACCCTTGGCTCTGCCCTTCCTTCTCCCATACTGGTACTGGTTGGAATTGAATACTTTATTGACTAGAAGCAGCTTCTTAAATTTTATTTGTAAACAGATCAGCAATTAATGCAGAATCCACAAAACTGGTATTATATTTTCCCCCATGGCAGAAGCCAGAAAGTATGTAGGCCAGTATATTTTGGACCAATTAGTTTCTGAATAGTTTTTGAACCAAGAATTTCTGAGTAATTTTTATAGGCAAGATTAGTGTATTGCACAATAGGCAACCTTGGAGGTAATAAAGGTATAGGTTACAGTAGTAGGTAGCCAGGTAAAGTCACAACTGATGCAAAGCCAAAGTTAGATGTAGGTGTCTTTTGCCACAGTTTTCACCGGCTGTTCCATCAGGATTCTTGAGTCCAGAAGGACAATGCATAACATGTTAAGAACAATATATAGTTAGTATAATCAGAATACAGATCATAACACCCTGAAGCATTGGTTCATCTGTCTCTTGAGATTCATATAATGTTAAAAAACGACAGGAGACAGAGGTCAAATCTCTGTGGCACTTCATATCAGGAGTGATCAAGCCAATATCTCCACCTCCAAGTATCTACACACTGAAAAGACTTCAGTTATTTAAGCTTTACTTTGATTTCTCTGCCAAATAATTTGAAGTTGCTTGTAATTCATTTTCACAATAGAAGCATAACAATAAAAAAATTAAAAAGCATAATCTACAATAGAATCTAATTTCATCTTTAAATGATTTCATGAATAAATCATTGAAGTTTTAGTTACATTATGAGCCAGTGTTAAAATAAATGTGCAAATACATTCTTCTTGTATTTTTAATGCTTTACTGTCCATGTTATATTTAGATAGATTCTGAAAACTATAATTACAGCTTGTGCAACCATGAGTTTTAACTCTGGTGCTAAGAATAGGTTCACGTATATGTGTGTTTAAGTATGTGTTTAATAATTTAGGATCTCATATGAAATATAGGCCCTATATTATTTGGAAGTTTAACATGTCCTATAAAATCTGCCTCAAGGGAAAGCAATAGAGAAAAATGAATACTATTCCTCACCAATACCTGCAATGCTCTGATGACATGACCCATCTAAACTGATTTTTATTACATGGTCCACCAACCTGAAGGAGACCTTAACTTAACCTTGAGTTTGGCATGATGGAACAAACAATTAATCATGCAGGGGAGGATAAAATAAGAAGATTGTGAAAAGCTAGAGAAGGATGAGCAACAAATGAACTTATAAAACAGCACAATTTCACTACTGTCTAGCTAACAAAATATATAGGTTCTGAACATACATATATTTAATAACATTTCACTCACCTCTTCCACAGTACACTGCACATGTAATAGCCACATCAGGCTGGAAAGGAGGCCATGAAAAACTTTAATTGACAGGCAGACAGACAGCTTGAAGCTGAACTTTCTTAGGTCAAGAAGAATAGCTTGCAAACTATCAGTACAACGTGGTTTAGAATTACATGAAATGTTTGTTCAATTTGTTAGATGAAGTCCCTAGTACGTTGTGAAATGCTACATGTGGCCATGGAGAATCCAGATGATTAGCTTTTTTTATTTTCTTTTATGCTCCAACTAAGTAAAAAGAAACATCAGCAGCATAAGGAACTGTTAACATTTGCTATAAATGTACACTTTGTCTTTTCTCTATCAAAGAAGTCAATTTAGCCATTTGGCAAGTTCCATCATCTTCACTAGGAATTCCTCCATTGGAGGTATTGTAAGTCTATCTCTGTGCATGCAATAATCTTACTGTAATTATAATACTGTATACAAAACAAAGTTTCTGTATACAAAACAAAGTTCCATGACTTTTTTTTACAATTGTTTATCCATCAATCATAGAAGGAAAGCCTTAACTATATATTAATCTTTAAAATCCTCTGATTCAGTATGGGTATTTGAATCCAAAATTTTACAGCTTTTTTACACATCTACCAAACATGAAAAAAATGTTCCTTCTTGTTGTTCACTTTTCCAACATGTATTTGAAATGCTTGTATACATTCTAGCAATTTACCTGGTGCCATATACCAATAGTACATCATTTTATAAAAATTGTCCTTAAGATAACAACATAATATAAATTTCAATCCTTTCAGCCACAGTTTCACACTGTTCCATCTGTGTGTTACAACAAAAATTTCTTCATCAAACTTTATCATACTTCATCATATATTTCCCTTGTTCTTTTTCTTTTACAAATTTTAATAAACATTTATACATTTTAGAAATTTTATATTCACCATGTTTACAAAATTCTGTTTCAATCTTATAATGTTCTAAATCATAAATTATTTTATCTCTTTCAAATCTTTCTAATAATTGTTAATAAGAGAACCACTGATAACTGTATTCCTCTGCCACTAGTTCTTCTTTTGATTTTATTTTACATTCCTCTTGACAAAATTTTGTTAAATGTTGATAGGATAATCATTTAGGTTTGCCTCTTATTTCTTTTCTATAAAATGCTTCTTGTGCTGAGATCCAGATGTTTTTGGGTACCACCTGGATTTGTATTCATTCCATATTCTCAATATGGCACATCTAACTTAATGATTTTTTTTAAATATACATTAACTTTAAAGTTATCATATCACACATATCCATTGCTAACCAAATCTCAGTTCATGTTCTTCTAACTCCAAAAATCTTTTATTTCTCAGCAATATTCCCTCTTTTGTCCAAACCAAATTGTTGTTGTTGTTCAGTCGCGCAGTCGTGTCCGACTCTTCGCGACCCCATGGACTATATTATGCCAGGCCCCCCTGTCCTGTACTGCCTCCCGGAGTCTTCCCAAGCTCACACCCATCACACTGACTATGCTGTTTATCCATCTCATCCTCTGCCGTCCCCTTCTCCGCTTCCCTTCAATCCTTCCCAGTATCACAGTCTTTTCTAATGA
>JANHZU010009547.1:261357-278042 GCA_032468055.1 Acrochordus granulatus | reverse complement strand
CAGTCAAAGGCTTTAGCGTAGTCAATGAAGCAGAAGTAGATGTTTTTCTGGAATTCCCTCGCTTTTTCCATGATCCATCGAATGTTGGCAATTTGATCTCTGGTTCCTCTGCCTCTTCGAAAACCAGCCTGATTGGGACCAGCAATTCTGCCACTAAGCCCCGCAGTCTATGATGTTTTACTTTGTAAAGTTTTACTTTGCAAAGTAAAACATCATATGATCACAATGCACTTGTGATATCACATCCACTGTGGTCATTTAGCAAATCACCACAATCGCTAAGTGAAGCATCAAGTGACTGCGATAGGCTTAAGTCACTTCTGCTGCCGTTAAGCAAATCACCGTGGTCATTAAACAAGACATCACATGACCACAGCTTCTGATTTTAATGCCAGCTTCTCCAGTGACTCTGCTTGTTGCAAGCCAGTTGTGAAGCACACAAATGACGATCACATGAGCACAAGATGCTGTGACCGTTGTAAATGCCCACAGATTGTGAAATGCCTGAATGTCAATCATGTGACCGTGGGGACACTGCGCAGATTGTACATGTGAGGACTGGTCATAAAGCTACTTTTTCAGCCTTTTTTAAAAGTTGCTAAGTGAAGCAGTCAAGTAAACAAGTTGAACGTGAAACATGTTGCTGTCTTAACTGACGTATATATTATGGGTGAGTGGATACAGCAGGGTGATCCAAAAATGTATGCAGTTATTATTACCTATTTAGACTTCTTTTTAGTAGGAATAAATAAAAACAGTTGTCTTAGATACAAGATCTTCTCGACTGGGTATCACATCTTTGACCGAAGGCTTGAAATATCCTGCTGGTTTCTGTTTGTTGGATATATTTTCCATTATCCACGAGGAGCAAAGGACAGAATGTGCTGCATACCTTTCCTCCCTTTCTTATCCACAGCAGCCCTGGTTGTGCTGAAAAGCACGGCCTGTTTCAAAGACACCCGAAGAACATCCAATATTGTTCTGGTTTTGTCCTACCTGTGACGTCTCAGAGATTTCCATTCCACTGAGTAGGTCCAAAGCTTGAGAAACGATTCGATGGGGATGCAAATAATGGACAGTAAGTGTGGGACAGTTGTCTCCGGTCTCTCTTTGTGGGTGCCGGAGCTGCCTTCCGGATGGTACAAGCAGAATTTGTCAGCCAAAGACCGAAATTCATCATCATCATCTTCCAGGATACTTTACTGAAATGAATGAAGTCATCTACGGCTAATGCGTCCATTTGGCTTCGGGGCAGGGACACACCATTGGCTCTGACCCGATGCTGAAAATATAAGTCCCGTCCCCTTCCAGAACGCCACTAATATCCAGTTGTTTCGAAGCACAGATTCTGTCGATAAAAGCTTGTCCTGCTTCATTTTACAGAGCTGCAGTAGAACTACTGGCCCCGCATGTAAAATATGTGGACTGAATTACATGGATGCTAAATAATCGTGTGAGAGCTGCGCCCGAGCGGTTTTCATAAAGATGCAAGGGGCTGCGTAGACACTCCCGTGCGCTCCAAAGCATCGTCTTGGACTTGAAACTTGCCCATCGGAGAGCTGCACCAACACCAGCCTTTCTGTTTGTATTCAGGGCCGGCCTGGTCTGGTGCTTTTGGTACCCGGCGAGAAACCGGGAGACTGTGAGCTGCGGCCCTGCCTTGGGCACGAAAGCCAGTTGGGTGACTCTCAGCCCAGCTCATCGGATGGTTGCGGGGAAAGCAGGAGGAGGAGGGCCTACTAGGTGTGTTGAGTCACTTACGAAATTAATAAAGGCAGGACGTGAAATCTCAGAGAAGAGCTCACTTTGGAACGCAAAGAATTAGGTGGCATGAATATGTGTTCACGTATTTACTTTCCATACTGCAGTTCGCAAAGAAGCGGCTGTTCTCCCTTGCAGGAAAAGGTCACTTGCAGATGACTGTTGTTTGATCAAACTTCCCCGGCACGCTCCTGTGCCAAGCTCAGATTCGCTGTTTCATCAGAGTCGGCGTCACCCTCTCAATCCTTTCGGTAAGCTGTTGCTGCTGTGAAGAGGTCAGAAGCTGCAGGGAACGAGGACGTGCTTCTGACATCTTTTTTCAAGAATTCCCCGCGGGACGGGTTTTGCAGTGTGCGAGATGCTCGACGTCTGTTTAATTTTTTGCCTTCATCACACTGGCACCCGCGGAAGAGAGGGGCTTCTTAGCTAAACTTTTTGCTCTCTCCCAGCACAAAATGATGGTGCCGTCTTCAGCGGCTTTGAGGTCAGCAGTGTGAAGTGATTGCTCGGGAGGTGGCTCTTGCTGGTGTGGAAATGACGATCCGCTAATGTCATGGTCTGCTGGTGTAGAAGTGACTTTCCACTCTGCACATGCGCTCTGTAGGTGCCTGTCTTCTGCAGAGCGATGTCTTCATTCAACCGTTCATGAAAGTAAGACAATCGGCGACTATCCCCAGCCGTCCGCTTTTGCACGCAGGATGAGCCAAACAGTGAATTAAGCCTTGGAGCAGTTTGACTAGCCCGGCGTGTTCACATTTTTAGAAGGGGGCTATGTTCTTGCAGGGCTTCCAGCTTCCTCCGTGTGACTTGGCAACGAAGCAAGATAATCCAGTTCATAAAAGAGGTGTGATTCAGAACACACCAGCAAGTTTTGTATGAAGAACGCTGGTCTGTAATATGGTTTCTCACATTCTTACAACCTTCGGACTCAAATCTTTGGGGAATGACTCTTATTTTTATCTAGCTTGGTTTTCTGTCGTGCAACTTAGTCATTCCCCAGAGGATTAAGATCTTCTGTTCCAATTATAAGAGCTTTTTTAAACATTTACAAACCAGGAAGGTATCTAGTTTCACCCAGATTCGGGCATGCTAATGAAATTTTCTCATAAAAATAGCAAGGATCCCAAATCACAAAAACAATACAGAATTCCAGGAGAATGCATTCGGTGATTTATTTTATTCTAATGCAGAGGTGGGCAATTGTAAGGGGCCCAGAATCATTTCATCAGGCCCAAAACAAAGAATATGTGCAGTTCTTCCAGCTAAGTTCTTTATAGTTTCAAACTTATAGATAAAAATCTTGCCAGACTGAGGACTCTAGTAGCTGCATCTATCACACACTCGGTGAACTATTAGGGAGGGACTGTCTTTCCCCCCTTTCTCTCGCACATAATATTTGGGCTAAGTTGCTCTTACTCCTCTGGAATGAACCCCCTTCTTCCTGGCGGTCCACTTCCTCACTACATTGGTTGGGATGGGTGGCTATAAAAATTGAATAAATAAACTTCTCACTTGATCCATGAGCTGCTGGGATGGAAGAGTTAAAGGGGCTGATGCAAAGCTGACCCTACAGTTAGGATTGACCTGCAAGTCCACTGTCTTCTTATTGAAACTCTTATTTTAGAGTTATGGGCCAGTGGCAGTCAGGCCTGACAGACTTTCAGATGTTGTATACTTGCCAAGTGAATCATAGAACCCTTTTTTATTTTTAAAGCCCTGCCAGTTCTTGATTTACAAAACATGGCCCATTCTTGCCTTATTGTTGATTTCTTCTTTCTGTTAGATTGTCACTGAATGGAAATGGGAGTTTCTCTGTCTCCCGATCCTGTTTCTTTATAAAACATTGGAAGTCTTGAACCATCAGAGATACAAGACCTAGACCTGGAGGTCCTCACTGTCATGCAACATACATCTCATTGGATTTTTAGGAAAGGTTCCTCTTGGGTCCGTTTGCAAAATCTCAAAACCCATCTCGAGAAATTACCATCAAGTAATTGCTCACCAAGGATTCCACTGCTATGTTGTATCCTATGCAAATTCAGCACAGGTCATGGCTCATGATGTTTGTGGAGATAGGTTTTGACGCAAGCGCACACCTTTATTTCAAGGAAGCACGCTTGGGTTTTATTGCTGTACCATTTTGGCCCTCAGGTTGTGAACATACAGTGTCTTAAACCAGTCTGTGGAGGAGCACTGCACTCGTTCTTTCGGATGCTCCCCCCTACAGATAACTTTACCCACGGTTTACTCAGTTGATCAAGGAGCTAGAGTATATTCCTTTTACAACAACTCCCCCTCATAAACCACGAATAAATCATGCAGTGTCTTGCCATTTCTTGAGACTGTAAGTTCCCTTGAAGCACCCAGCACCGACAATGAGAATGATCAGTGTGGAGATCTGTTGATTCAGAGGTTGGGTTGGTGTACCCACAAGCTCACTGGGTGACTTCGAGCCAGTTACTAATTCTCTGCCAACGCTGTTTTGCAGGGTAGAACATTGGAAGGCCTGCTTAGATGCAGCGTCTTGAGTTTCTGGAAGAAGGGCAGGATACAAAATCAATGAGTGAATAGCGTCTGATATAAAGAGAAAATAAACTGCAGCGTCAGCAGGTTAAAACTCCATCTTTCTGTTGTTCTTTGATAAAACTGTTTAACCCCAGACTTTACGGAGAGTTTTATTCCATTTACCCTACTTTTCTTACTAAATCCCATTTAGTGGTTTAATTATATTGCAGTTGTAGGCTTTTCTCTCTCTTTTTTTTCCCTGTTCGTTGCTCTGGGAGTTATTTTTATTAAAATTAGCCAAGAACAGTATGCTGTTGTAAAATAATCTGTACATTTCCAGGAGAGAATGCTATTTATTTGCTTTAGATGTCTCAGGCTGCTGCTTTCAGGTACTGCAGCTTATCTCAGATACCCAAATCTTGTGGAGAAAAACTCCTTGACAGAAAGAAGGTAGCTAATCTTTCCACAGCCTAAAAGAGAGACAGGAAAAACCTGAGCAATGGATCGCATTCCATCTCTGAGGAAAACCAAGTGCACCAAAATGCCTCTGTTTTTCCTGCCCCACCAACAGCGCACGGTCCCATCCCGAAGAACTGCTCGAAGTACGGGTTTCTGCATTCTTGCACCGAAAATCGGCAAACGCCAACTAGTTTGCGTCAAAAAAAGGCCAAAGCTGGCTTCGCAATTCTCACTGAGACTAACGGTCCCTCCTACGGCCTGGAACCGAATTCTGTAAAAACCAGTCAAAACGCAAGGCAGAAATGCAGCAGGTTACATCCCAGCACTGTCTCAAAGTGAGGAAGGAGACGCTCACCTGATCGCAAGCGCTCCTTCTTGACGAGCACACGTGTGTTAGATCAGGTCCAGCAGACGGGACCGGTTGCAAGCCCTGTGCCTGAAGGAGTTGCACGCGGCGGGGCCCAGAGTGAGAGCCCACCGTGGGAACAGCGTTGTCTCCCCTCCCTCGGGTTAGGGTGGCCCCAGCCTTGCTGGCCTTTAGGAGGTCCCTGAAGACAGACTGGAGCTGGGCCATCAGGCGTGGAGATGCTGTGGAAGCTGAGAGCCCCCAAGGGGCTGTTGGTTGGCTCCCTCCTGCACGTTCCTGCTTGATGTTTGAATGCGAATTCACATGAGTTTTATCTTTCCTTGCTTTAACTCGTGTATGTGAGTTGAATGAACGAATGAAATGTTAAAGTGTTTGACAGAAACCTCTTCCTGGGATTTCCCCCACTTTTTATAAAAAAGACCTTCTCTGTGGTGACACCCCCCAACTATGAAAGGCTTGGTGGTTCCTGACAAAGACCTCCAAAAATATTTCAGCTTTTTCATCCAAGTTGATCCGTTAGTATCGTTGCTAAGCTTGTTGCTTACTTTATATTCCTTTTAGCACAGCCTTTGTGCTAAAGTTGCGTGTTTTTAAACATACTGTATTTCCAGCTGAAGTGTTGTAAAACACTGTAAAAATATGACAAGGGCCAATATATAAATCTGTAAACTAATTTCTTCCCCCCTATTTTTTATGAGGCAAATCCTTTCAGAGGTGCAGTGTCCAGGCGCCTCAGTGTGTAGTCGTGCCAGCCACGTGACCACAGAAGTGTCTTCAGACACGTGGGCTTTTCAGCCTGGAAACGGAGATGAGCACCGCCCCTGGAGTTGGTCACAACTGGCAGGGGAACCTTTTACCTTTATTGCACTGGACTTTGAAATATTAAAAAAAAAACCAACCTCTGGAGACAGTTGAAGGGCCATCTGGTCTTGGTCAGGAACATGCACGTCGATCTTATGATTATCGTCTACTGATCGCGTAGTGGCAGACCTCAGGAAAGGCTTCATGGCGAGGCATGCCCAAGAACAACAAAACATCAGTCAGTGCTTGCTTTTGTTCAGTTTCTTCCTGGGTAATATTTAATTGTTTTTCCTCCTCTGATAGAGCTGCCTGTTTCTTGATTCTTTTGTGGAGCATGAAATGCAAATAAAAACTGCCTTCTGTTGATCATGCAAACACCAGAGTCACGATAAAACCCATCTCATTTTCCTGCTTAGCATCCCAACATAACAAATAAGGAAGTTCAAGAATGGTTCACGCCGTAGTCTTCAACAAAAGCAAGTGGACTCTAATGCAGTGAGTACATCATAGAGCGTAAGCATAAAGACTTGGGTTCAAATACCTTTTCAGCCATGGCAATTCCTAGTTGGCGTTTGTCAGCTCTTCAAGGTAGTCCCCATAAGAAGCACCAGCCATGAGTGCTAACACTAACTTTATTGTAAGATTATAGAAACAGAACATTGCAAGCCTGAAAGGGCATCTCTCCCCCTTCCCCTTTACAGTCCAAGAAATGAGGGAGGGTCCTTCTGCCACACCTCCATTCCTTCTGCAGGCTAAGCTGACCAATGATTTTCCTCCTCTGTCTCTCAGGGACTTTCTCACAGACCATTATAGCATTGGGACAAGTGATTTTACCTCCGATTAACGTTAATTGGAGAAGAGTTGTGATTTACATTACCATTGTGTATCTATTAAGATTCCACTGAGCATGTGACGGGGAGAAAATGATAAAAGTAAAGTCTACTTTAGGGTTCAGTATATTGATCAGAAGTTATTGTGAGATTTCTGGATATTTTCAAAAATATATTTTTAAAGGGAGAGATGCAAGTACAGTACCTGTTTAGATTTCAAGCTGATGCTATGGTACAGGTAATCTGACCAAATGAACCATATTTCTGCACCAGTTGGGACTTCTGAACTTTTTCCAGGGGCTGTCCTGTATTTAATGTCCTATAGCTATCTAACTTAGATGTTAATGTAGCAGGGATCAATGTAGCCAAGCTTTCAATATTCAGGAACGACTGCCGCTACTGAACCACTGATGGTGGAAGGAGGTGCTCCAGACTACCATGCCTGGAGAGATGTTATACCTTTACTGGTGAAAAGTAAAGCTTTTCAACTGTTATACCTTTACTTGTGAAAGCAGAAAATATTTCAATTACTTTAGGCTCACCTTAGCTTTCTTATGCCAGAGGCAAAACCTGTGCATGCAAGTGGCTGATGTTCTTCTTTCGGGGCATACAGATGGTGTCCTCTTTCCCTGAAGTGGCTAGCATCAAAATATTTTGTAAATAAAACATATCAAGCCCTCCGTTTTGGCCCCTGATCCTTTGAATGATTCCTTCTCTTCAGTTGTATTTGGAATAGGTAGAATGTACAGTCACTTGGGGGACATGGGTCACATGCAACAAATGTATAAGAATGGAAAAGAGTTGGAAACGAAGACAGTTGGCTGTTTTGTGTCCTGTGAATAGGGCCTGTGACAGCTGAAGCTGCATCCTAATCCTTAAAATAATTTATTAAGCTATTAAGCCTTTTTCTGTTCCTCTGAATTCTTTTTCAAAAGATTGAAACGATTTCCAAATCATAATACCAAATCAATTTTAAAATGTTGGAAGCACAGCTCTTTTCTGAGTTAAGCAACTTCCCACTTGGGCAGTTCCTGAGGTTGTTGACTAAACCTTCCCATGATTGAAGTAATAAGAACAAAACATCTTGTTGACAAGATGAATCAGGGCAGCCCATGACTGTATCACTAGTTGCAGGTTAGAGGTAAAACGACAACTCTTGTGACACCCAGCACTTGGAAGACTAGTGGAACAGGTATGACGTTAAAGAGTTGGTTTGCCTCCCAACCGGCTCAATGCTGAATATTCCAGTTATATATTGGGGAGTTCAGGCTTGTAGCAATGCAGATGATCATCCTAGTCAAGACAGACCAGATGCCAGTACATTCTGAAACAGGATAACCGAAGACAGATTGCTAACAGGAAGAGTTTTTGAACCCTGGGGTGCTTTGGAAATTCATTTGGAATATCCCCAAATATTTAACAGAGGCCCTCAGATTTCCTCCTTGGCAATACACTCCCAAGTTATGATGTGTGAATTCTTAGAAGACATTCAGTTAATCTGGGGTGAACTCTGGCTGGTGGTTGTTTCAGTTGATGTTCCTGGACGATAATATCCATAATCTCAAGCTACCAGCCATGTTGATCTAGACTCCAAAGTACCTACAGGCTTTAAATCCATTCTTCTGCAGGTTTACCAAAGAGAGAAGATCATCAAAAAGTTTTTGGTATTTCCTGTTATAAAATATAAGACAGCACCTGTGGATTCTTCTGTGGTTGGTTAGTTGGTCATAGCTAATAACTGTTCTATGGTAGACTGTTTAGGAGCTTCAGAACGAGGGCAAGCCAGAAAATGTAGGAGAGAGAATGGAATACCTAAGTATCTATTCAAGTTTAGACCAGGTTTAGGCAACCTGATATCCTCCAAATGCCTTGGGTTACAATTCCCACTTTTTTTTACATTTTGGACTAATTGATTGGAACTGATAGACGTTAATGTCATCAATATCTGGAGGGCACCAGATTCCCTTTCTCCCCTCTTGTCACAGGTTTCAGATAAAATCAGGGGTCAAAAGTCAACATCAGCAAAGTTACTGAAAGAAACGACAATAGCAATATGCAGACTAAAAATAGCAAGTGCTTCCGAGGCCACAAGGATGCTGCATTCCTTAAATGTAATACTGGCTTCATCGGGAAATCTCAAGAGAACGTTGTTACCAAATATCTCTTTGAACAGAAAATGCTGCACGCATAGGGTGTTGGTTACATCTTTCCCAAAGGAAGTCCCGGGTGCTCTTTGGGTCCTGCTAATGGGCTAACCATGGAGATGGATGTCTCCTAACCAGATTCCATAACTCTCGTTTCAGATGCCCGTGAGGTTAAGATCATGGTCCTGCCATTCCCTCTGATTTGTTGGTAAGTAGGCTAATAGAAAAGATTTTCATGTCTCCGTATGTCCCAAGAACCTATTGCTCGTGCCACCCGACCCCAAATTCAGCTCATTGATTTGCATCAGTTTGCCTAGGATGCTGCGCCTATGTACAAAATTGGAGATAATTAGTTTTAAATTCAGCAGATTTAATGATCTAATGCTGAGGGGCAAACTCAACTTCTTCTGCTTCCTCTGACATTTTGGGGTTCCTTATCTTTAAACTGGATTCCGACGGGACAGCCGCTCAGATACAGCTGCCTTCCTCAAAAAAAAGCACATAGATCACAAGGACCGATTCTCTTCTTCCCTGAGAAGGAAAAATATTGAATCAGTTTCTTTTGACTGTTGGGCTCCAAGTTAAGTTCTCTGGCCTTTTTACACACAGTCAGCATTTCAATACAATTGAAAGAGCAGCGGTACCAGAGGGGCATCTTTGGGTACGGTCAAAACAGTTGGGTTGGCATTTCTGATTGCTTGGTTAAAGCCCTACGCATGTCACGTGCAACATAAAAAGCGGGGAGGGTTTGATTGCTGGTCATGGATGCCATCTTGACTTTTCCGACCTCCTCCTCCCCTCTACGGATCCCCCTGGGAATCAGTTTATGCTTACAAATAACCACAGTTTGCTTTTGGTTTTTTTTTTTTTTTGTGAATCAGAAGGTCGAAGCTACGGGTCAGACGTGGCACACAGCTGCACCGCTTTTGCTGACTTTCTGTTGGAAAACTAGGTCAGCCACACCATTTTGTGAAATGATTAATCCTCGGGCAAACACACAATTGCTGCATTCAGAAACCCAGGGATTCAACCTGAGGAAAGGGGCTGGTGAAAAACTCAGCTTTTTCTCCTGTTCTCTTGGTTTACGGCGGGGTTAAATGGGCTCGGATTAAATGTTTCCAAAACATTCTCAGGAAGATTCGATGTGGTCTCCAAGTTTGGGAGCCTGAAATATCCTGTCCCCACCAGTGCTTTGACTTCCCGTTGTTTTCAAATGCTGCGCTTTGAAATGACTGAGAAGCGTTCTTTTGCCCTGCGTGTTCAACGCCCTCTGATTTCGGTTTTGTGCGTGGATTAGATTTTTCACAGCGCCTCCAACACAGCTGTTCAAAGAGGGGGCGAATCTGTTTGATTGATCCGCTGGAGCATTTCTAAATGTGGCAGTTACAAGACTTTGGATGTGGTCCTCTGGTCCTGTCTCACTTCCCTGGAGAGCTTCCACCTTCAATCCCTGTTTTCAGGTTGAGTGAAAATGCTGCTGGTTAATATTTAACAAAAGAAATACTTTCTGTTTCTAATTCTGTCGCGTCTGGTATATCCACTTCTTTGACCTTGCAATGCCTTACCTTCTCTGTCACTCCTTTTATACCATTATGATATTTTCATATTTTTTTTCCATTTCATCTGTTCAAAACATGGAGTTTTGCCTTCTAGAGTATTGCATCAAGACCCTGTGAGAAGGAACTGCTTTTATTTTTTGTTATTTTCTTTCTTGGAGGAGTGTTGATACAGAGGAGACGCTGCCACGTGAAGCCCATGTTTCTCTTCTGTCCTGTATAACCCGATTATTTTGATCATGTTCAAATATGGTGTTATTATTTCTCCGAGGCTTTAGCTCAGAAGCGGTTGGGAGCCATGTTGGCTCGCATTTTACCCCACGTCCTTCATTGAACGCCTTACACAAGTACGCTTTTTTTAAAAGTCCCCCTGCTTTTAAAAGCACTTCCTATGACACGAGCATCTCATGAAAACCACTGATGGATAAAAATGTATTGCAATTCAAGACCAGGAGGAGCGTTAAAATCAAAATAAGGGCGTATATAATGACATGTAATGCCCTATGGAATGGTTGACAAGGAATTCAGCCTTGATACCTCTCATGTACAGCCAGTGACAAAATTTAGCGACACTGACAGTAACTTCCATGCACCAGTCTGCATTAAAATAAGTGGCGTTCGACTTACTATGGATGTTGCAGGCTACTGCCGTAGTGAGCGTCCTTGGAATTCTTTGCCAAAAGAGATCCAATATGTTCCCCCCTCTGGTATGAAAAAGACTTACAATTCTGAAAGATATTTGTCTGGGGTATCCCTCTACTTTTGCCCTAATGAGTCTTGCTGGCCTTTTTTCCTGATCAAAGGACAGTGTTGAAAGGTCTAATTCAGTTAGTATTCAAACTTGGCAACTTTAGGATGTGTGGATTTCAACTCCCAGAATTCCCAAGCCCACTTCTTGGAAGTTGAAATTCACACATCTTAAAGTTGCCAAGTGTGAAAAACACTGGTCTAACTGAATGCACCCCCAAAGAGGTCTAAAGATGCAGTAAAGCTGTGCTTTATTGTATGGTTGTTCTGTTGTTATTACATTTCTAGCCATCCATTGATCTAGCTGTCTGTCTGCCTTGTATGTTTCTTCCTTAGGCGCTTCAGTCATTTCAAAATATTAGGTTTTATATACATGCACACATATATCGTACACAGAGCCAGTTTGATGTAGTAATTCAAGTATACAGATGAGAAATGGGAGACGGTGGGTCCTAGTCTGACCTTTGGCTGAAAGCCACCTGGCCAGTCACTCTCTCAGCCCTAGAAAGGAAGCAAGGGAAAACCACTTCCAAAAAACCTTGCCAAGAAAAAGTTGCCAGAAATCAAACACTAACACTTAAGGGCGCTAAAAGACACAGATACTCATAACAGATACATGGATGTAGGGAAATAGCTCAGCTCGCCGAACCTCGGCTAGCATCAGACTGAACTGCAATTGGAAAGCAGAGAAATTATTTTCAAAGCACTTCGATGGAAGCAAAATTTGAATTCAAGAGGAGGAAATAAATGTGTGTGTGTGTGTGTTAGAATGCAAACAAATAGTGGATGAGTCTGGTCAAAATGTCATCTCTCTTCGTCTTTCCCATGTTTAAGCCTAATTGGGAACTTGGTTTATTCAATGGGCACTTTCGAAGATCAGGTGTAAATTCCGCCCTCTTTCTTTTTTGCACAAATTCCCTGCTTCAGATGCCTGTTCTTTCCTTCTCTCTGTCTTTTCAGATACTGACAAAGAAGAATCCAGATGGGGTGCAAATGCTGTAAAATGATTAAAAGGTATGATAGCCTCAATATTATTTCTGGCAGGGCTAAAATCAACGAAGTCTGATATGGCGAGCACA
The DNA here is from genome assembly GCA_032468055.1 of Acrochordus granulatus. Taxonomy (NCBI): domain Eukaryota; kingdom Metazoa; phylum Chordata; class Lepidosauria; order Squamata; family Acrochordidae; genus Acrochordus; species Acrochordus granulatus. The sequence continues at coordinate 265,793 of JANHZU010009547.1, read as the reverse complement.
GTTATTTCACAACTACAATTTTTGCAACCCAAAGATTGGCCCAACCCAAAGATTGGCCTGCCACAAAGCGAAAATTGAAAAACAGTACAACGTTTAATCAGCTTTTCCCACAACGGACACCATTAAGCAGTCAAGTAGGAGTAAAAGCTTAATAATAGTTTTTTAACTGCTTTGCCAAAGATCAAGAAAATGGGCGGCTAAGTTTAGTTCCATTTAAATAGAATTACATCATACTTTTCTACCATTATAGACATGCTCAAAGTTTAGATGAAAAATCATGGTGAAATTAGCAGGTTTCTCCATAGTAGGGGGGGAAACAATAACTGGGTGTTCTCAAATTTTCTCCAGCTACATCTTTGATCCCCAAGAAGTGCGGACAACTGCATATGTCAATGAGATAAACAACTACAAGTCAGATGAGGAAGAAAGAGACAAATTCCCGTTCAAGAGGAACAGTGACGCTCCAGTCCATCGAAATGAACTCCAGAATTCTGAGATGCAGCAAGCAGCAAACCACTGCAGATCAAACAGCCCGAAGGGTGCCCTGTGGGATTACAGAATCCCTCCTCATCAAGATAAAGGGCTCGAAAACTCTGCAGAAAAATGTCGCATGAATGGGATCCACTCCTCCGGTGCTATGGATGTCTGTCTCCCTCATCATAAAAGCCAACATAAAGAGATTAAAATGCACATCTGTTCTGACCAGCTACCTGATTATCCAGGCAAAAGAGTCTTCCAGCCAAAATTATGTGATAAGCCTGAGATCCACGATAGTGAAAATCACCCAAAGCATTCTTTGGAAATTTCAGATACTGCCTGCAAGGAGGGCTCCCAGAGTACTGCTGAACCCACTTTTTCCATACAATGTGCCGTACCAGAAATCCAGGACAAAGACATTCACTTGCGTTGTCCATCTTCTCTCCCTGAAGCCACCCATTCTGAGAAACAAAGAGTTGTTGGAAACGAGAACCCGTCAAACCGTCTTGTGCAAATCAGCCAAAGCACTGAAAACACAACTATCGTCCCTAACTGGAACCTGCCATGTTGCCAGTCTGATGAAGGTGATGGTGCCTTGAGGATAGGCCCTTTAAGCATCTGTTTAGAGGGCGAAATATCCACCGAGATCCTCTTTGAAGGGCACAAGGGGGACCCAGCACAGGAAGCTAAATGTGATGACCGCACCAAGGTTAATGGAGAACTGGAAGAAGATGCAGAAGTCGCAGAGGCTCTTGCAGCCCTTGAGGCTGCTACAGCAGGTGAAATTTTTGAGGAGGAAGAGGAAGACGATTAGGTGACGGTCGAGGTACTGATAACATGTATCCCTTTAAGAGTGAGTGGTTGCTGCACTTGGGAAAGCCAGTTGGAGGCCGCTGCCCAGAACAGCCATCGCTGGTAACAGGGATCTACACATAAGCCAAGTAAGATGAGAGTAGCCACTGCTGGGTCCACTGTGCACTTTCTCCAGCATGATGTGAGGAACCGTCAGAAGCACCAACCATTTAATGTTTAGCCTTCCTACGTTTGCTTCGTCCAGCCAAACCAAGCCTTTTTTATTTGCCAGTGGGATGAACATCCTGTAAGAAATATTTCCCAAGACCGATCTTTTGATGGCTTGGAAGGTGCACCTATTGTGTGAAGGAGCAGGCATAAGACTGTCGGTGAGGAATAATAAAAACTGAACAGGGATTTTGTATTAATTCCTGGGATTTTCCATTAATTCCTGGGATTTTCCATTCATCTGAACTGGAGGGGGGTAGTTTTTAATAAACAAATTCTATGTCGCCTATCGTAGGGCTTATGCTCTAGTTTCTTGTATGTCCTGTTTCAAAGCAACGGGAAACTGTGCTGGTGTTTTTCAGTTAATACTTGGTGCTCGGTTCTGTTCAGCTCCCATTTTCCTTCTTTCGTTTGGAAAAAAGAAAAAGGACGACAAAAGCATCAAGTCAGGAATTCAAAAGCACTAGACCAGTAAGTCAAAAGAAATCTTATGCCTTTAAAGAGGCATGTTGAAACTTTGAAGCTGAACAGGACTTTTCATGTTCTCCAGAGTATAAGTTACATAGGGCCAAGCATTTAAAACTTTTTCAAGGTTGGGAACAATTTGTGTAAAAAAACAAAAAGAAAATTCCAGAGGACCTGACAAACAGGGGTGGGGCTTTAAAACTCAGCTGACAACTTCTGGCTTTTCTGCTATACCTTAGTGACTAAGGAGTTAAAAAAGCATTTGTCCACCAGGAACTAAAGGAAAAAGAAAAATTCCAATAAAAACTTACGTGCAAGTGACTATGGCTTAGTTCCTAAAGGAAAGCTGTTGTTCTCTTCTCCCCTTAATTCTGCAGAATCCATTCAAATCCTTATGAAACCCAGAGTGAAAAATCCTACTGTGGGATATTCTGCCAGGATGTTATGTTTCTATGTGGTTTTTACAGACTAGTTATTATGGATTTATTTTCCTAACTACTGAAACTGAGGAGAGCGACGATCCAGTGTCTTCCATGGCACGCAGACAGGAGCATAGCAATTTGGGGCCGCCTCTCCACTCAACCTGGGGCAGAACACGAGCTGCATGTTCAGGAGGGCGAAGTAGCAACATAGCCCTGTCAATAGGCATGTATGATCCCATCCCCAAATTGCTGAGGTGAATGTACTAGACTGGGTACCCCCATCTGGAGAGCGGTGCAGGAGGACAGGTGAATCCACACCCAGTGTGAGAAGCCCCCTACTTTCATTCTGCAACTTGCTTCGTCCCTTCCCTACTCAGCATTCATAATTGCCATCATTAGGTAATTAATACCGAATTATGTACCTACCACCACTACTCTTGCCATTATAACAGTTATTTAAAAAAATAGAATGGCCTTGGATTCATAGGGGAACAAATCTGGGAGAGCTGCAGTAATGCTCCAGCTGCCTGCCTGCCTATCCATCCATCCATCCATCCATCCATCCATCCATCCATCCATCCATCCATATCTCTATCATTATTTTAATGAGAAAGTTTGGATTAAAGAAGGATTAAAAGGATAAAGAAGGATTAAAAATTATAGAAAGATAAAAAAAGAAATAGAAAAAAAAGAAAAAGATACGAAAAGATAAAAGAAAAAGTGAAATGAAATAAAGGTAAGAAGAAAAGAAAAAAGAAAGAAAAGAAAAATATCTAAAAAAGCAACTTGCAACTTCTGATCCCCTTTGCAGAACTTACAGATATAATTCCTATATCTTCGTGGCCCTCCCATCATAATTCCCCTCTTCCCATAAACAATCCTTTTTAATTGGTAAATCTTGAGATCATCAATTCATTTTTGTCGGTTTTCAGCAAAAAGTCCTTAAAAGGGTTTGTAGTCTTTTATAAAAGTAGTTTTTGTTCCTTCCCTAATCAGATAAATCAGAAACAGACTTTCTTGTTTATGATACCCCTAGAAAAATTGCAGAAGATGCACTTGAAAAAGAAGCTATAATTCTGCCAGTTCATGCCAAGAAAGGGTATTGACTGTCTTGACAGTCTTTTTTGTTTTGTTTTGTTTCCTTTTCTTTAAAGTTTACAGTGGGGGTAGTCACATTTCATGCTCAAGAAAATTATCTGCATGTTATAAAGCCAATGTATATAAGAAGGACTTAGGATAATTTGCATTAAGGTGATCTCAAGGAGATTTGCATTTAAAAAAACATAAGAATTTGTGAAGCTACACAGCTCTTTGTCCAGCTAAGTCTTTTTTTAAACAGTTTTTTTTTTTAATTACATTTTCAGTTAACTAAAATTCGATCTTGCGAATCTGGACAAAAAAAAATCAGAAGGAATCTAGTAGCATCTTTTCTGGCTAAGTAATGTATTGAAAGGCATAAGATGGTGGAAATCAGGGCTGAACCATGTGTGAAGAGGAGGACCAGCCTAGAGTCATTACTCATGACCAAACGCAGGACGGGCAACCCCTGGGAGGACCATTAGTTTATAAGCCAAGGTCAGAAGTTTTGGGGTTAATGTTGGATTCGAACGAACAGAGCCAAACAAAAGTAGAATAGAACATTAAACTTTAATAGCTGTCTCAAGAGTTGCAAGAATTTCTCCTATACACACCAAAACTTCTGACCTTGGTTTATAAACTAATGGTCCTCCCAGGGATTGCCCATCCTGAGTCTGGTCCTGTGTAATGACTCTAGGCCTGCTTTCCCCCACAACAAGCTTTTAATAAACTCACACGGCTCTTCTACAACATCTCCAGACTTGGACACTAAACAAATTGGATTTTTCCTTCCATTATTGTCTCAAGGAAATCCATAGGAGGTCAAATGCTGTCAAAATGTTAATTCCCCCCTTTTTCCAGATGTGTAAAAAGCAGATGCATCTTTGATCAGGCAGCCCTAAATATCTTTTTGAGCACACAAGCAGGTAACCTCAGACCCCCCTGTTCAAAGTGATTATGAAATCAACCATTTTA
>JANHZU010009547.1:226165-236203 GCA_032468055.1 Acrochordus granulatus | reverse complement strand
GTCTACTCGCGCTCGCGCGCTTTCAAACCGCTAGGTGGGCGGGAGCTGGGGCGGAGCAGCAGGCGCTCACCCTGCTATGCGGCAACGCCGGGTCTCGAACCCTGGCTGCCGACCTTCCAGCCGGCAAGCTGAGCTCTTAACCACGTGCGCCACCACGCCCCTATATTACAAATCTTGAATCTTTTTAGATTTCAAAAAAGTAGAAAGTGAAGCAGACACTATGACAGCATGATAAACATGGGATAATTTTCATTTGGGAAATGTTCCAAACATTTTTGGAAAGACTGTCTGGTTGATCAGACTTCTGTTTGATCTGTCTGGATTCTGAGCCTTGCTGTTCTTGAAAAGAAGACAAAAAATTAGGCATAATGTAGATCAAACAAGGATGGCGTGGTCATATCATAATAAAAGCATTATTACCAAATGAAGCAAGGATGGTCTCTAGACTTTGTGGAATTAAGCTAATACTGTGACCAGAAATAATTTGTGTGGTGAATAGTTTTCTTCCTTAATAGAATTTCATGGCTGGTGGCTTCTAGCCATGCGTAGCGAAACCTGTGTCCCAGACAGATGACTGGGCACTCAGAAAGCAGCTAGCAAAAAGAGAGATATCTGAGTTTTGCAAGATGTTGGCACCATGCAGATTCGTATTGACGCAGTTACGCAGATTTAAAGATTTGAATTGTTTTACTTTTAAATACTGGCTAGTTTCTTCTTCAGGTTGTTTTTATTATTATCTTCTTTTTTCAATAAAAAAAGTATCCTGTGCAATCTTCCTTTCCGGGCCACATCCCAGCACTTTAAAAAAACAATTGATCTTATCTGTGAAAGCATTTTCTACTTTCTTCTCTTCTTCTAGAGCTTTTAAAGGCTTTGGACAGAATGATGTTTGCTGTATAGTAATGGAAATTAATTGGTTTTACTTGCCTTTTGTTCTATTTAATGTACCAAACCAATTCTTGGAATCCTTGATTTTGTTAATGGAGAAATAGGATGGTGCAAATATTATACTTTCTGTGATAATCCGAAGTGGAGGGGGGAAGACCTTAAAATTAAGGGCAGTAAGAAAGCAAAACAAAACAAATGTGTTTTGGTTTCCCAAGACCAATTAAAAACAATCTTAAAATTCCCTCTATTTGTTGGCTCTGCTCCAGTCTTCCTCTGATGCCCATTGAATGCTATTTTCAGTGTTCCAAGTCACAAATTCTGGGGTTGTTGTCTGAACAGGCTCCACATGAGTGAAAGTATAATCAAGCCAGTCTACAAGGCACCTTAGTCATACAAACAGGATAATATAAAGTGCATTTAACCAATCTGAGAGGCAAATTTTATAATTCCTGAAAAAACAGCTCCTAGACTTTCTTCTGCCCTGTAATTCTCCTTCACCATTAAAAAAAATCAGTAGAGGTAAAGCCTCACCATCTAGCCTCTTTTTTTTAAGAAAAGCCCTTCACCAGCCAGAGTAACTCTTATTCATAAATATCAAATATATTTAATGGGAGAAAGAAGAACAAGGAACATTTGATGTGGGAGAATAATTCAGTGGCTCAGCCCTCCTTTCTCTGTGTTTGATATGGCACATTTTTTTTCAAAACATCACAATGTCTGGTTTAGGACATTTTTAATTATAAAAATGAAACGTGCTCAGAATTCTGATCCAGAAGTGCTGTTGATGAAGGATTTTGGAACCTGTTCAGACAAGTTACATAACCTTAAAGAAACCCTCAAGTTGAGGGGGTAAAGGTGTCTACAGAGAGCTGGTTAACTCTGTCACCCAAAAGAAAAGGGGCAGGATTGCGACTGCATGGTTGTGGCTACACTCCTCACTTTTTTGATTGCCCTGTGGACAACCTTAGGGGGATACCAAAAAATATCTGGGGAAATAGACCTTCTGAAAAAATCCCATGCGATTGGTTGTAACTGGCAGATGCCGTGATTGAAAGCGATCCACATTGCAACCTTTTGTTCTAGATCATGCTTGTGTAAGTTATATGCCTCAGGTTCCACGCATAGATATGTTAGTATCTACTAAACAATAGCAAGGAAGGGAATCCTAGAATTGTAGAATTGGAACAGAACACAAGGATCACCTCATTTGACCCTCTTTGATGTGCAAGAAACCCAGTTATACATCCATGAGAGCAGCCTGTCCACTCTGTTCATGACACCCTCCACAGATGGAGAACTTCTATAGGTAGACTGTTGTACAAAATATTAAGAAGCTTTACCATCACAAAAAGCCATGAGATGAATTTTTAAGAGAGCATGTGTGATGGAACAGAATAGACACTACCAGAGAAGATGGTCCTACGGCTGAGTGAAAACTGAACTGAATTCAATGATCCAACTGAATCTGGATCACTGCCTAGTGGTTGGACTTCTAGCGGTTTCTTTTGATTATATACATCACTGCGAAGGAAAAATGGTAGTGTTTGTACTGGATCAAGTCTCTTGTTTCTCCAAGTGGCAAACAAGATGCCACTAGGCTGAGGAGGCTCACAAGCAAGAGACAGAGATACATCTTCTCACATTATGGTTGCCAGCAACTATAGACATGCTGTCCCCAACTTGGAATAACTATAGACATGCTTGTCCCCAACTTACTGAGTTTTCAAGACCAAAACCCAACTTTTCTCAACTGTGTTGAGCTTCCACTCCCATAAATCCTAGTTAGCAAAGGCTAGCTGCCTAAGAATTATGGGTGTTGACATCCAGCATAGCCTGGTCTCAAATAAACATATCGGCACACCATTCTGCTTCTCATCTTGCTCACTCAGAAATCACATTAGGGAGAGCTTCTTTGGGACATCAACCCGATAAATATGTTTCCAATTGCAGCTTTGCACTGTCAGATATTTATTGGTCTCCATTTCTGTTCCACTATCTCAGCATGGATTGAAAGAGGTTGCCAAATACTCCAACAATGATGATTCATAAAACTTCATGGTTGGAAACTCTATCAGATCTGGGTGATGTAAAATCTCACCTACAAGCTCTCATTCCAGCCTGAGAAAACAAACATATGAAAGGAGAGATTTTATGTAGCCTATTAGACCTCTACAGGGCCAGGTCTGACGTCTGAATAACAGCCAAAGGGAAGCCTGCTGTTTGTAGCTGCAGAGAAGCCTCCTTGGAGAGAGAATATTCTTGTCAAGACGAGGACAAGAAGAGAAGAAGAAGAGAAGTTAAGCACTGTCTCCCCAAGTCAGTATAGCTTCTTCTGGTAAACTTTGGAGTTAGCTATTTCAGTGTATTATTAATTAATCTTTCTTCCTAAGGTAGATTTAACATTGATTATGACACATCTACAGTGGACAGTCACCTCTTTGGGGTGTTTTTTTTTGTTCTTTATTTTTTATGTTTTTCTCTTTTTGTTTGTAAAATGCAAGGCAAAATATTGAAATATATTTTTAAAATTGCTGTAACTGATGTATGTTGACAACTATAGAGATAAAGCATAATGGAGGAAAGGTGCATAAGCACTGGTAGCATGACTAGGGAGCCCTCTGTTAAAGTTCTCTAGTTCACGGACAATCAACGGTCATTGGCTTCATTTGAGACAGTGATGAGCCTGCATACAGAGGTGCCTTGACCACAGCTTGGATCTGAATATGCTCAAAACTATGGAGATGACTGTGGATTTTAGGAGGAATCCTCTTATTTCACCCCCTCTTACCATACTCAGCAACATGGTATCAGCAATATAGTCCTTCAAGTTTTGGGGCTCTATCATCTCCCAAGACTTAAACTGGACAACATTAGCACCATTATTAAGAAGGCACATCAGAGGATGTACTTCCTATGTCAGCTCAACCTGGCTCAAGAGCTGCTGATACAGTTCCACAAAGGGATTGTTGAGTCTGTCCTTTGTGCATCTACTATTGTCTGGTTGGATGCAGCAACCACACAGGACAGGTACAGCCTCCAACAGATGGTCAGGACTGCAGAAAGAATAACTTTAGCCAGGTGGCCCTTCATAGAGGACCTATATACTGTGTGAGTCAAGAGAAGGGCCCCTCACACCCTGGACATAAATTGTTTGAACTTCTTGCCTCTGGATGGTGCAATGGAGTATTGCACATCAAAGCAACCAGACATAGGGGTAGTGTTTCCCCCATGCCATCATTCAGCTGAACACTTAACCTATATGACAGGGCACAGCAATTACTATAGTTCGAGAAATTTTAAATTAATCTGAAAGTTTTCTCTAATGTGTATACATGTATATCAATAGATTGTGGTTCTAATTCTACACTTTCCATTATTTCCTTTTCTAGTGGCTGCACATTTTGATGCGCATTTTCGGTTGGAATGTGTAAATTTCATTTTATTTTATGTTATTATTTTATTTACTGTTATCTTGCAAGTATGTGAGAGCTTCTATACCAAAGTCAAATTCCTTGTGTTGCCCATCACGCCTGGCCAATAAAGTATGTGTTTCTGATGTCCTTGTGAATTTAAATCTATATGTCCATTTTCACTACTGGATTATATACTGCCAGCCCATTCTCCAGGGCGTGGACTGTGGTTGCCTTGTCTCATCCATCATCTGTCAACTGCTAATAATTAAGGTCTCCACTATTAACAATAGCAATACCCATGTTCTCATCTCACTGTCCTGTTCTGTCTTGCACAGCAAGCTCCATATTAAAGGCAGGAGGTCACTACAGGAAATATAAACAAAGATCCTGACATGGTTGGATCATGAATTTGGATCCTGAGATTTAGATCCTGAAGCTATAATTTTCATTGAAGAAACAAAGCTCCCATTTCCCCAGACAGATCTAGTTCAGCACTGGTGACTGGTAGGTAAAGCCTCTTATAAGTTTGAGGTGGACTCTTAGTAACATCATGAACATATCAATGTTGATTTCCTGGCAACAAAATGTGGTGCAAAATACAAAGTAATTTGCAGTCCATGATATGGTATGAGAAAATAAATTGAATTTGGCTGTATTCTTCATGTATCCACTATAACACTTAGCAAGGCTATTCTTGCAAGGATGACTAAGACAGCAAATGCAAACATCAAAATCCTCAGTATTACCACTACTAATGGTAGACCTTCTTCTCCCTCATATGACATGATCGACCAAGAAATCTAGGCTTTAAAAATGAGGATTCAGGAAATGCTCTTGTTGGAGAAACAACTTCCTGGGAATGGCGTGTTGTTGTTGTTTTTGTGATGACGAAGTATGAAAGGAAGTCACTATAATTATGGTACTTATCTGATGTTTATAGACTCCTTCTAAATTGGAGGTTACAAAGATAAAAGAGGAGAGACACTATATTTTAATTATTATTGTTTTTCTCCAAACTCAGAAATTGTTAGAGGAGACTGGATTCAATGGAGATGTTAAAATAAGAGGAAATTAGGCATTTCCAACACGTCATTTTTCTGTTAGGAATAATGACAAATCAGTTATGTTTTTGGAACATGGCATCCATCAGATACAGATACAGATACTTTTATTGGCCAAGCATGGATAGTTATGCAAAGAATTTAACTTGGTACAGTGCCTGTCAGCATATTTGCAGAACAAGAGTATAAATAAGTAACATGAGCAAATAACAAGTTAGGTATACAGCAGTAGGTATGCAGCCAGTAGAAAGGAATATTATAAGTATAGAAAGAGAAATAAGTACGTATGCGCATATGGGTTAATTTGGAATTCTTTGCCTTTGTGATCCATCATGTTACATGTAGCAGTTTTCAAGCATTGAGTTGCATGATGGCTCAGGGGTAAAAACTGTCTCTGTGTCTGGTAATTTTGGTATTCAATACCCTACAGCACCTGCCAGAGGGAAGAAATTCAAGCAAGGTGTGTCCAGGGTGAGAGGGGTCTGCAGATATCTCCTCCTCCCTTTTCTTGAGCCATTCAATATACAGTATAGGTCCTCTGTGGATGGTAGGCTAGCTGCAATTATTCTTTCTCTGCAATCAGATCTTAAATCCATACAATATCCTGAGTTGTGTGTCGATCCACTAAAAAATTAAATGTAAAAAAGGGCCACAATTTTGCATAGTCATAAGATATTATAGCAAGACTGCCAAAATGTTCCAAGTTAGCATCGTCCAGAGATATATAGATAAAATTCCTTTAGGTATTCCAGTGGGGGATTCGAGGAGTTGTGATTGAACCAATCTGGAGACAGCCAACTTGGAGAAACACTAAGAACAAGATCAGCCTATGTAATCTGTTGACTACAGATTGTGTTGACTCTTGACTCATGCTTGGGTCTATATCATCAAGCAGTCAGCACCTTTAGCATTTTGTTGTTCTATCATTTGCAGCAACGGTGATGACAAGTAAATTCGACCAACCATTGGTGGGTAGAGGTAGTGGTAAAAAAAATCAAGATGGTAGGTGTGATCATGCAAAGGCCCACTCCTTATTATGTGTGTGGAATATGGTATAGGTCAAGAAGGGTGTGGTAACCTTTTTAACTGTTTGCCTGAAGTCTTAGTGGTAGAATATCACTGTTACACTTCTTGCTGAGTCGCCTCCTCCTCCTTCCTTACTTCTCTTCTTCCTCTTCTTCTTCTTCTTCTATATCAGTTCACTGGCACCATTTGGTGTGGTCATGGGCCTGGTCAGTGTGGACACTGGCAATCTTTAGGTCTTTATGCAAAAGTGCTACCAGGAAATCTGTGTATTGAAATTAAATCCAAATTCAAGTTTAGAGAAGATTCCATCTGCTTTTTCTCTCCAGGAAAAGTCATTTGCCTAATATTCTGTAAAATCTTTTCCTTGAAAATCCTGGCTTATTAATTAATTAAATGTTTTATACAATTTAGATTCTGTCTTTCCTTCAGGAGGTCCTAGTGGGATATTTCATGCTTCTTCCTCCCATTTTCTGTACAACAAACCTGTGAGGTAGGTTGGGCTGATGTGAGACAACTTGAACCCTGCCTTTACAGCTTTTCTGAACTGCAGAAACAGAATTAAGTTTCTCCACTTCATAAATGTCATCACAGTTCATCTTTGGAGACCAAACAGCTGTTAAAGGCACAATATAGCTCCAAATAGCATAACTTCCGCCCTTCCTTGTAATGATGTGTAATCATTTTTCTTGATATTGTCCCTAAACAATGCATGAATGTTTATAAAAAGCAATTGCTTTTCAGAGCTAAAATCCTAATAACATAATCTGATTTTGTTCCTTTTAATTCCTGTTTTCACCTCATTGCAAAGGTGGACCTATTCACCTCTGCTCCATTTGATTCCTGTAATTTTATTCTGCTGCTTTTAGTTCTATCAGATAAGCATAGCATGTAAACATATTTTTAATGGATATTCTCTCTAATACACATTTTCAAATATAGGCAAAGATGTGCACGTTTTCAAATATATTGCTGCAAAACTGTGCAAAGTGGAATAACAGGGCTCAACAATTTGTTCTATTCTGAACTCCATTTTTAAGCGGGATTCTGAGAAATCAAATGGGTCCAAAGAAGAATAGGCACTAGACACATACAGTAAGTCTTATATAGAGATATTGAAGAAATTGGAAATATTTTGCCTTAAGAAGGTGGAGAGAGATAGAACCATGGAACTGTGAAGTCAGAGGGAACCACAAGGATGATCTAGTCCAACCATCTGCAATGTGCAGGAAAATCATCCCTGGGAGGTGGCTGCCCAGCTCCTTCAAAACTTACAGAGATGGGGAACCACAACCCACAAATGTTCTGTTGTACAGTCCCGACCAGCAGGAAATTTTTCTTACTGGGAAAAAACATGATCGCTTTAAAAAAAACCCATAAAACGACAGCATGCTTCAATTATCACAGGGATGCTGTACAATAGGTTACAACTTGTTCTCTCTCTTCCATCATGAAAAACACCAAATAATGGATTTAAGCTATGAAAGGCAAATTTCAACTGAGAGTTTGAAAACCTTCCTAACAAGAACAGTTTGATGACCGAGAGAAGGGGTAGGCTGTTATTTACTGGAGGTGTTCAAGCAGAAACCAGACAACCAACTGTCTGGGTTGCTTTAATTTGGGTTCCTTCGCTGAGAAAAAAGCTGGACTTGGCACTTTCAAGAGCCTTTTCCAACTTTAAGATGTGATGAAAACAAGATTGACGGTCATGTTCTGATCCACTCATCAGCTCTGGGAGACAGATCAGCGAGCATGGTAATACCAAATGTTTTCATACTCGAAGAATGTGACAAGACAGCCAGCCTCCTGACTAATACTGTGCCATCCAGAAGGGATATATTTATTTTGAAATGACAAAAAGCCAGCTAATGCCTCTATTCCAACTTTAATTTTTCAGGTGACGAGCTAATGCGTTTTGAGAGCAAGAGTGCATTCAGATGGATTCAATCCATTATGGTCTCTCTCCAGATATATTTGTCTCTATCCCTCTCGCTTCAAAGAAGAGGATCTCATAATAGATTTCTGCAAATCTCCACTGTTTTCTAAAATCATGACCTCATACAGTTTCTGGAGGACCTGGGATGGGAATGAAAATAAAATACTGGTCTAAAATTGATCACAAGTGGTCCTGGGTTCTTAGGACTGATCATATGGAATACAGCATGCAAAGCATTTCATTCTTGTAAACCCTTCTGATTTTTCTTTCTTCTTATCTTAAGAAGAATAGAAAGATAAAATCTAAGCAAGCAGAATTCAGCTGATGTATGCAGACTTGCAGTTCTCCATTCCTTTGGTGTTGGAAACTGGAATCTAACAAATCCAAGATACTTACTTAACTTTATTGTGGTCATTAATGAGCACAAACCCAAGGTAGTAGTAATAGTTGCTATTAAATTCCCCCAAGAATTAATCAAAGGTTACAGTTAAACTTAGCTGTCTATCTTTCACAGTCAGCAAAAGTTGGGTCTTCTCATTTTTTTTTGATCCACTTCTATTTTTAGATATTTCGTGAGGTAGACAGATCTTATGCGGCATTGACCTCTTTGCCCAGTATCCTGTATTTTTATTCAAATTAAGTGGTCTTGAACGATTACATGACTACCTATGTTCAGAAGCTAACATGGCCATCCTTATTATATGTTGTCGACATGGCCATCATTGCTATAAGTTGAATGGATGCATTTTCCTTTCAGTACTACTGAATTGAAGCAACTTGCTGTGGAAGAATGGCCTGACCCAATGATGTGAGAGACTGATTATCAATTCCAGGAAGCATGTGACTGCAGTTATTACCACTGAAAGTGCTGCAACCAATTACTGAATCCAAGGAGACCACTTTTTCACACTGGAACATCATACATTGGATGACTTTGTTGATAAAATAAATGAAGCAAGCAACAAATGCTGGAAAGATTTATTCAATCTTGATTCTTTTATATATCATTGGAACGCACATAAAATGCTGATACCATGGCAAAAGATATGCAAGCATCCGGAAAATTCAATAATATTTTCCCTCTCCCAAAAAAAGCCTATATCTGGGGTGTCCATATTTAGACAGCCACTTGATGGCAGCAAAGAAAATGACACAACTCTCTTTCCTGCCTTCTTGAATCAATATTTGCTGTTCAGATGTGGCAGTTGTAGACATAAAGGAAGGCCCATATAGTTCTCTTTTATACCCTGCATTCAAATATTCTTAGAAGTTAAAATGCAAGAGGAAAAGTGGCACATAACAGAAATGTACATCACATCTTTTTTCTAATTTGTTTTTCTACAGAAACTCCAACTGAGTTCAATTCCAAGACTAAGTTCAAGAGGCCAAAGTCAGTTTGCAATTTTAGATTCACTCTCAGAATGTTTTATTTTAGTTCATTCAGCCTCTTTCCCACTTCCCATAAAGTCCATATCAAAAAATAAAAATATAGAAAGCTACATTTAATTTAAAGAAAACCTGTGTAGTGAAGTTTTTGTTTAGAACTTCGAGAGTCTTAACATATTTGCCATTTTTGCATGCACACACGCACCCCCGCACACACAATTTGCTAACTTAATCAAGGCTTTCTGAAAGAGTAGTACAGTGGTACCTCACAAGACGAGAAACTCGCAGGACGAGAAACTCGCAGGATGAGCAAAAAATTTAATAAAAAAAT
>JANHZU010009547.1:210197-226065 GCA_032468055.1 Acrochordus granulatus | reverse complement strand
GCCGAGCGCGCCCGGGCGGCGGCGGCCCAGTGGCTGCTCTGGGACGAGGTGAGGGAGAGCCGCCCGCCCGGCGCCGGGCGATGCGCCCCGGGCCTCCCGCGCTGCCCCGGGAGAGCCTCCCTGTGCCGGGGCGGGCTCCCCGACCGCGGGTCCGGCGGGGCGTCGGAGAGGCTTCCGGCACCTCGCTGCGGCGGGGCCCCCTTCGCTCGCCTCGCGGTCCCCCCTCCGCTCGCGGACGCAGCTCTTCTCCGCCGAGGGCAGCGGAGGGCGCGGGTGCGTGGCCGGGATCCGCTGCAGTCAGCCGGGGGAGGAGCAGGCTCGGGGTCCCCGCACCCCGAGCGACCGCGAGCCGCGCCGCCCCGGCCCCGAGTGCCGCTTTCGCTCGGAGGCGGCGTGAGGAAGCCTCGCCCTTCCCGGGCTGCCCGCCGCTGCCGTTCGGGCCGGAACGCGAGGCTCCCCGGCGGCCGGCAGCTCGCAGCCTCCGCCTTTTCCCCCGCGCCCGCATTGACGTTGTGGGTGTCGATTAGGTGCCGGTTAGGGCGCCGGTTAGGGCAGGGCACGCCGGACGCCGGCCAAGGTGCCGGTTAGGGCGGGGCACGAGGGTGCCGGTTAGGGTGCCGGTGAGGGCGGGGCACGAGGGTGCCGGTTAGGGTGCCGGTGAGGGCGGGGCACGCCGATTAGTGCGAGGGTGCCGGTGAGGGCGGGGCACGCCGGACGCCGGCCAAGCGCCCCCGCCGCGCCAGCCGCGGAGGAGGTCCGGCTGATGCCGCCTTTCGCGTCGGGTCGCTGGTTCCCGGCCAGCAGCCCTGCCCGCACGCGGCAAGGTCGTGGGAGGACGAGGAGGCTGAAGGCTGCCCGGATGCAGTGTTTTATGAAGCACGTTGAAAAAAATGTGATTTGATGATGAAGAAGAAGAAGAAGAAGAAGATGAATACTGGCTGGGCCCAGCCTGTGGTTCCTGCTGCGTCCCCACTGAAATCTCATGCGGTGATTTCTCGTCGTGGCCTCAGTGGAACCTGCCTCTGGTCTGGGTCCTCATCCGAAACTTTCATGCGGGGTTTGAGCGAGAGGAACCTGCGGAGGCAGGATGAAAAGAGGGGAGCAGAGCTCGTGCAATACCGGAATAAGCCCACCGCGCTCCCCAGTCCCGAAAGGATGGTGCCGCCCCTTGGGCTCCATGCAGGAGAGTGGTCTCCTAACGGGGTAAGGGTCTGCCTGGTGTGGTGCGCAGCTGGCCGGACTACGATCAGGGAAGAAGGGCCACGTCTCCCTCGGCGTGGAAACTCAGAGAACAGCTCCGATGTGCACTTGCGCGGGAATTCGTGAATCACTTCTTTCGTCTCAGTGGCACGCCAGGCACCTGGATTGCGAAAGCGGAAACCGAAGCCTCCGTGCCGGGTGCGCCCTGTTCTACGGAGCAGGCTGGGCTGGCGTCGGTATTTATGTCGCTCATTTATTAAACGCAGACCCCTCCCCTCTCGCTCCCAGAGTGACCCTTCACTTTGGGACGTTCACGGAAAGATTGGGAATGGCTCGATGAATCGGGCAGGGGAATCCGTGACTCAAGTTTTCCTTGGTAGCTTAAGTTGCAACAGCCGAGCCGGCGTAGAAAGCCCCCCGGTGTCTTTGTAGGGTCTTCAAAACCAAACCAAACTGTTTACTCCCTCAGGTCTCCTGCCAAAGTCTAGCCTCTCCTTCCTTAATTAGCGCAGCGTATGGTTATGACTGAATAACAGACTAAATCAGGTGTCCGTTTCATTCTCGGATTTTATTTTATGAATGGGTTATAGTATAGGCTGCGCACTAAGGACGCGAGGGGCGTATGACCTGGGATGATGCACATTCAGTTATAAAACTCTCCTGGAGTGCTTGCGCATCTTAATTCAACAGCACCGCACATTTTTCAACTGTACTGTATGGCTTTTTAGCTTAGTGCCGGTTTTTTCTCCTATCTGAGTTGTATTTCTCAAGCTTTTTCATAACCTGTATTTTTACACAAATATGTATATGCTTTAAAGACTTAGGGCCTGCCTAGATTATTATATAAATATATTTTATGTATTTATATATTATAAAATACAGTTATTCCCTCTATTTCAAATAAAATTCCACATGAATCAAATAGGTTATTGTTCTGATCCAAGACTAGTATGCAAACAAATATCAAACTCAGCTGAAACTGCAGTAGGGGGAGAACAGAGAGTGCTAGAAACATAAGCACTAAAATCAAGCAATGTGAAACTTTGCAGAGAAGTAGAGCCCTGCTCAAAATAACATGGAAAAATCCTGAGCTCTAAAATAGCTGAAATGAGTCCTAAATCTAGAGGAGGGGGTAACTGATTAAAACTAGCAGCTTAGAAAATAGCGATTAACATTGAGAGGTTAAAAGTTAAACTGTCGAGGGCAAAAAAATCGTTATTTCAAGTTCAGTGTTTATTTAAAATGATTAAAACGTTGATGAACCTCAGCACAGGTTCACACCCGTCTGGTGTCCATGCATCCATGCATAAAAATGCCAGACCACGAATAAATATGTCAGGCTGTGGAACCCAGGACTCTTATTAACATCCTGAAGTGGGCACAGAATTATCTAAAGGCTGCATGGATGTAGACAGTGATCTCCTCCGCCCTTTCTGTGGGCTGCTACGTAGACTTTTGCAGTGCTGGATATAATGCCAGGGGTTCTCATCTGTAAGAAGCCGTGAAATGCAGAAATAGCTTATGCAGTCGGCACACTTGTGCAAGAACAGAATGAATGAGATTGTCATGAGCACCTGCATAAGAAAGACATGCATTATAGTTGTGACTTGCCCCATGGCAGGTGGGCCACTCTCTCTCCATCAAACGCAGGGCTGAGATCTTCTTGCATAGAGAGCTCTTTCCCTGCAAGGTCAGAAGAGCTCATTTAAACCAATGGTTGACATTGGCCAACTTTGCTCTCCTCCTTCAATGTCGTCTCATAACTTACAGCGATTTTACAGACACTTCCTGGTACTTGAAAGGCTATGTGGAGACAGTTGGGAAAAGGTCCCCACTAACCGGCTTATTTTGAAAAACTGGCCTGGCTTCCAGAGAATTGAGCAGCACTGGTTTATCTGGTTTATATGCCTTTATGTATTTTTACATTGTATTCCGGTTTTCGTCTTGCTTTTAATTATCGTAAGTGCCCAGGGTCATCTGTTTCAGATGCGCAGCTCTAGAAAGTATTTTTTATCGAGAGAACCAGTTTGGTGCAGTGGTTAAAGAAACTGTGAGTTCGGGGTCACGCTTAACATGACAGCTGGTTGGGTGACTTTGGGCCCGGCACTCCCTCCCAGTCCAACCCATCTCAGAGGGTTGTTATTGTGGGAAAAAGAAAAGGAGGAAGGAGTGTTAGGTATGTTCATTGCCTTGAGTTATGGATAAAAAAGCAGGATACAATCTAATAATCATAATCAATTGAAGTAAATAAAAGATATTGACCCCCTCTTGATCTTGAGAAGAGGAGAGATGCTCAGACTCTGAGCAGTCCTGGTGACATGATCGAACTTTCCAGAACCAGAGGCGACTTTCAATGGATTAATCATTCAACGGAACCTGATGCAAGATTGGAGCATTACTTTTGGTGGAGCAACATCATTCTAAATCTGCAACACCTTGAAATGTAGCTCCATCAAAGGCCCTTTTAGTAAAGCGAGGATGCGACAGACCAGCCCGCCCGCTTAAGCAAGTCGCTTGAAGTGGCAGATGATTACAAAACCTAAAGTAAATGTCAACTAGGATACCTCCGTTCCGATAAGCCAAACAGTGCTGTTGCAAAACAGGAATTCAACTTGGCAAGCTGCTACACAGATGGATAACGTAATCTCCGAACGAACCAAGGGCCCAACTGGAATAAGAAAAATCGGTCTGCACATTTCATTCAAGGCAATATGTTATAAAATGTTCTTCATCTGGAATTAAATGAAAATATCCACCATTTTACATGCTGATGGTCTTGTTAGCAGCCAGCAACCGCTTAGAAGAATGCTTGCTTCTGTCTCTAAATGTCTTCAGAGAGGAAGGAAGAAGGTTTGCATGCTACTTATTGATTGCCAGTCTTATGTTGTTGGTGAGTTATCCAACAGTAGTACCTCCATTGCCATGATGCAGATTCTGCGTTCCAGTTGGCTGGGGGATTCTGGGAGCTGAAGTCCACCCCTCTAAAAATTGGCCAAGTTGAAAAACACCGCTGTAGTGTCATCATCATCGGTGCTAGCTAGTTCAGATCTCGCTTCAGAAGCTGCGTTCAATTGACGGCTGCATTTATGCGCCAACAGTAAGAAATAAAATCCTAATTGAAAATAATCATGAAGATCAGCAGCAAATGAAACCAGATCGGTGGAAGGAGTGAGTTGACTCCAGTGGTTTTTGCCTACTTCTGGAAAAAAGGCAAACTACAAGGTTGGAGGAACTGTTGGATCTTATATGCTGAAGACATCCACAAAAATATGGTGGATTTAAGAAGTGTGACTGACAGATAATAAGTCAATACCAGGGATTCAGGGATACCCAGAATCATAGGGTAATCTCACCTCTAGGGTCCCTCGGGTGTTGGCTTTCAGTTCCTCCAATTTTCAGCCTAATCATATTGAAATGTGAAGATGAGAAGTCTCCTTTAGATCATTAGAGAAGACCCTGTTTTGCTGTTTGACACCTAATTCTCTCAGTCAACCCTACCAAATTACTTGTCACCTAGCTGGGTTCATAGCTGATGATTCAGCCTTATCCACTAAAAAATCAAGCAGACTCTAGGGAAAGCATTAATTGCCAGATGGTCTGAAAATTATTCAGCAGATTTGGTTTAACGAAGGCCTTCTACTGCTATCAGTACACATTGTGTGCATGTTTCATTTTTTGGTCGTCTTTTCAGACTTGATTTGGAAAATAAGAAAAACCATGGAATTATCCACGATAGGAAACACGACCCTCTTCCAGGCAGAGTAATGGTGCAGTTAATCTTGTCTGGGAATCAAAGGTGTGGAGGAGTGTGTGTAACTTAATACACAGGGTTTACACACAAACATAAAGCCACAGTGGGGTCTTCTTGGTCTAGCATTATGGCTTGCTTAAGAAGGCAAGGTTTGGCACGAGTCGTGGCCAGGGCTCAGCTTCTGCCCATCCATTGGGCTCCAACTCCAGTCGCTTTTAGTTGCTAATTAATAGCTTTTTTAGCCAACATGTCTAATGGCTGTGTTGCTTTGGATCCATGCTTCTCAACCTTGGCTGTTTGAAGATGTGAGGACTTCAACTCCCAGAATTCCCAGCCAGGTTGAGAAACACTATTCCAGAAGGACATGAGGTTGAGAAAGCCTTGTGAGAGACGCGAACTCGCTTAAGAAGGGGACGTTGTGAGGAAGACTACGGCTTGCAACTGTTTCACAAACCTGCTGTGCCTGAACTGGAAAAGAGTTTCTCTGCTGGTCAAGGAAATAAAACGGACACAGGAACTGGATGGCCACCGGCCCGCTAATTCGCCAGATTCTGTCATTCCTAGGTAGCTGTGACTACAATTTAGCCTTTATGGGACGAAATGAAAGACCATAATTAATTTCAGTTGCTTTTCCCCTTCAGAAATAATGAGCAACAACGCAGGGAAGAATAACCACGGGGCTGAAATACATCATCAGCACGCGCGGCCAGGACGCATGAGTATGCGATAGTTGCTTAACCATAGCCAACAACAGTTCACACACACAAAACAACTTACACAGTATTACACAGTACCCCAGAAACTTTCAGTTTAGCCTTTGAAATAGGAAGCAGGTACGAACAATAATGCCGCTCTGGTATTTGGGAACACAGCCCCCAGAATACCACATTCGCCTGGGGTGAGTTCCTTTGAGTTTTCCTTCCTCGTCCTCCCCCCGCTCGAAACCTGCTCCGGGATCGGAAAGGAGAGCGTCTGTTCGTGCTGGACAGCTTCCAAGGGAAGCCCCGCTTGGTCTGATCCTCTCCTTGATCCTCTTTGCTGCTGCTTTTCTGTGTTGGCGTCATAAGGATTGGGAGGCAGGGGGGTTCAGTGACGGCGATGCGGAAGGCTGGAGCGCTATGCTGATGCTGCCTTCCGGAGTACCTGCACCTGTTGCACCACTGAAAAAAGATGTTATGCTGGGGATGCTTAGCGGCAGGAAAAAACCAGTCGCCGGAGCACACGGTGGCTGGACTCCATCGAGGGAGATACGGGCTGGAGCACGTTGCTGCCGAAAGGAGGGGCACTGGGCCGAAAAGCGTGGCGAGACGTGGCCCAGAGGATCGTGATGGTCGGACACCATCATCATCATCGTGCCGGCGTGTGAGCAGAGGATTAAAATCGTTGACTTTCCTCCCTGTGTTTTCCATTGTTCCCCACACGTCCGTTTACATGTTTGTGTTGCGACGCGGAACCTTTTCCTGCACTTTACTGTCAGCACATAGGATGAGAGAACATAACCAAACCCAAGATTATATTTTACAGAATCCTAAAACCTCGGAAATAGTTAAGCAGTTGGTTGCCAAGGGAGACCCAGAAGAGCTTCTGAAATGTTTTGGCTCACGTATGGAATTTGGAACTGCAGGTCTACGAGCACCTATGGGAGCCGGATCGTCACAGATGAATGACCTGACGGTTGTTCAGACATCGCAGGTATCGGATTTAGTTCGGCGTGCTTATTCAAAGGCAGCCGTGTTCCCGTTTTCCAAGGAATGACCACAATAAAAAGAAAATTGGGTGTGCAAGTGAGAGTTATTTCGGGGTGTCTGCCTTTCTCTGATTGGAACCCCGAGCTTATACTGAAAGGGAGATTTGTTTTTACTAAGATACAATTAAAATGATGTTCCCTAAAATTCAGGTTTTGCTAAAAGAAAAAAATTATAGTGACGTAATAGTAATTAGTGTACAATCAAACTTGTTGAAAGTTTCTTAACCCTTTCTTCCAAAAAAAAATCTCAATGCACATCCAGAGCAGTTAAACTTTTATGTCCATCCCCATCTATGCATTCCAGTTTCTAAGCTGGAAATGCATCTGGAAGCCAAGTATGAAGCCAGGTTTCTTCAGTCAGTCTGTGATATATAATTCTACTTCCTGTAGATTTCTACTTTTGCAAGCTGTAGCTTCTCCTTACAGTTGTTCATCTAGGAAAAATGTGCCAAAACTGAGATAGCGTAATAAAAATGCTGAAGCCGGTTGTGTGTTTTGTTTGTAGGGATTCTGTAGGTATCTTGAAAAGAATATCAGTGACCTGAAGAAAAGAGGAGTGGTCATAGGCTACGATGCTCGAGCCCATCCTCCTACTGGTGGTAGCAGCAAAAGGTATCCGTCGCAATTCTTGCAATGCTTGTTCAATAATATGCTCTCTGGCTGTCTTCTAAGTTGATAAGCTGCTTTTTATTGCATTTGTATGGAAATTTTTGTTTAACTTCAACACACACTGTCATTATTCTTCATTTGAAATCATCTGCCTACCCTAAAAGCAATTCCAGATGGGTAAGTACAGTTTCCATAAAGAGAAGATCATTGGTGGTAATCATAGAGGTCAAGAGAGCCAGACTGGTGTGCTGGCTAAAGGCTAGAAATGGGGAGACTTATAATCCCCCCTGAGCCACGCAAGTCAGCTGGGCGACCTTGGGCCAGAGACTCTCTCTCGGTCCTGAGAAGAAGCAAGCCACCGCTGGAAAATCTTGGCAAGAAAATTGTGGGGTCTTGTCCAGGCAGTCTCCGAGAATCCAGTGCAATTGAATGGAAATGTTCAAAAAGGTGAGTTTCCATACAGTGAAGGTCATTAGTGGCAAGTAGAGAGTTAAGATGCTGAACTAGGAGCGATGAGAGCCAGGCTTCACTCCATCCTCAGCCATAAAACCTCCCTGGTAACTTACGGCCAGTCGCTTTCTCTGGGCCCAGCCGATTTCACAGAGTTCTTGTTGTGGGGAAAAGTAGGAACACCCCGCATGCCTTCTGGAAGTTCGAAAGGAAGACTAAAGATAAATCTAGCAAATTCAGAGCAACAGCGCAAAACCTAAAAAGGAAGGAAGGATCTGTCGATAGAGGATAATGATCAAGAAATGACGTTTCAGCAAATGGGATCTAACGGGTGCTCTAATTTTAAGGCTTCGGTTACTTTCACCCTAAGATTTGGCAGCGTACCACAGATTCTCCGCAGCTTTTAATACATTTATTTAACGTGCCGTGCTGCCGGCGGTCAGCATTTCTCAATGATCGGCCAAAGCAAACGAGAATGAAGTCTAGAGATGCCGAGCAAAAGTGGAGAGGAAAGCTGCCTTACGTGAAAGATGGTATATGTAATAATATAATATAATATAATAATAAATAATTAATAAATAAATATAATATAAATAATATGATAATACTGACAGATCTTCGCTGGGATTAAACTTTGACTTGGAAGAAAGTTATATCCCAGGTTTACTCTCCAGCCTTACCAACGTGATGCTCTACAGCAGTCCAGTGCCTCTCTATGAAAAAACAA
Organism: Acrochordus granulatus; assembly: GCA_032468055.1. NCBI lineage: Eukaryota > Metazoa > Chordata > Lepidosauria > Squamata > Acrochordidae > Acrochordus > Acrochordus granulatus. The sequence continues at coordinate 217,581 of JANHZU010009547.1, read as the reverse complement.
GACCAAATAAGTGCCTTGGATTAAAGGTGCTTACGTTCACGGCCTGCTGGACGAATGGTGTGCTTGTCTATCTGTTCATTACGTGATTCTGGGCTGCGTACAAAAGTTACTAAAAAGAACACGAAAGAAAAACAGCATATGCCGCTGAAAGGGACGTCTCAGAGGCGATCAGAAAGTAACAGCTGTGCGGTCTTGAGAGCGCCTGACAACTTAGAAATTGTAGGAGAAAACCACCGTTTTATGTGCCGTGTCTCACAACAGGGACGTGCTTTTTGCAAGACACCGCATGCTTGGAATGGAGAGCGCACGAACACACGACCAAACGTTTTCGTTTGCCGTCGGGTAGATTCAGTCAGCAGAGCTTCATGTTTCTGTTGAGAAAACAGGGTTTAAAGTGGCTTCAGGTGCCAACTCAGCACAGCGTCGAGGCCGAGCGCATTGCGATAGGGTTCGACTGTGAATGGGTTTCCTTTCTCCCTTGCCGACAGGTTCGCAAGACTTGCCGCCGCAGCGTTCGTCACCCAGGGCGTTCCTGTCTACCTTTTCTCCAGTATCACACCAACTCCCTTTGTGGTAAAGCTGTCGTTGTTGCTGTTGCTTATACCTGCTCGCAGTGGGAGGCCGATGGAATTTCTTTAGTAGCATCGCAGAACTTTTTTTGGATTTGGTTTCTGTAGCCACCTGTCTCCACAATGTTATGACAGCCTCCGTCGTAAATGCAGGATTACTTGCTGTCCAGTTTCAAAAGCATTGGCTTTGGCGAATTTAAGCCATCCTTAGGACTGGGGGGTTCTCATGCTCATTGCCTGCGCAGGCGAACGCCGTTGCTTTACGCAGGACTCTAAAGCCGGGCTGCGTATCACGTGGAGGGCCACAGCCTGTGCCGTCTGACTTTGGGAAGACCTTCAGTGACTTTTTTCTTCTCACGATTTGTCTCCTGTTCTCTTGCAGCCATACACGGTGACCCACCTAAAACTTGCTGCCGGAATTATGGTTACCGCCTCTCATAATCCCAAACAAGACAACGGGTACAAGGTATTGTCTTGCATGATTTTCCTCGCCGAAGTGACTCGGGACGGGTTGTCTTTCAGTTAATTTCGGCGTCATCAGTTTTACAAAGGAATGATTGGGTCTGTCCTTTGTACGTCTGTCTGATTCAGTGCAACCACCATACAGGATAGGTACAGACTCCAGCAGAAAAGATAACTGCAGCTAACCTGCCTTCCATAAAAGACCTATATATACAGAGGGTCAGGAAAAGGGCGGAGAAGATGTCTGCGGATCTCTCTTACCCCAGACACAAGTTCCTTGAACCTCTTCCCTCTGGTAGGTGCATATCAAAACTACCAGATGCAAGAGCAGCTCTTTCCCCGTGCCATCATTCAAATGAATGCTTGACTACCACTACATGAATTGACCCAGAAGTTCTGCCTAATGTGTGTACATACCTATTAATGTCAAACTTTATAATACTTCCTTTTATTAACTGCATATTTGCAGAATAACTAACATTGTTGTGCATTATCTTATACTGTACTGTTGTTTACTGATGTTGCAAGTATGCTGAGAGCTGCCGTACCAGAGTCAAATTCCTTGCATGTCTAACCGTGCTTGGCCAACCCAGAACCTGAGTATTAGAGTGAATGTACGCAACATAAATCAAGCTGAGACTGCCGCTAATAGCATTAAGAGAAATCTCTGTTGCTGTGTCGTGTGGTGCTTAGGTGTACTGGGAAAACGGCTCTCAGATCATCAGTCCTCATGACAAAGGAATTGCTGATGCCATTAATGGAAACCTAGAGCCATGGCCTCAAGCGTGGGAGGAAAGCCTCATTGAGAAAAGCCCTCTTCTCCGTGACCCTTATGCAACTGTTAGCAAGGACTACTTCAGAGACATACAAAGGCACTGTTTTCACAGGTAAGTAAGTGATTGAATTTTCTATCGTATGCTCAGCCGCCTGTCTCAACAAATGACACTGGGCAGAGAACAGAATTTAAAATAAAGTAAAAGCAATTACAAGCAGTACAAAATTAACGCGTGGCAGCCAAGGAACATCGTGACCCGAAGCGCTAATATAACCAAAGAACACAACTCGGGGACTTAGGCCCAGGCCCAGAATTAGCGAGAAAGGCGCTTTTTTCCCCTTTGGTGCTGAAATACGTGTTCGATAACTTAAATTTTATGATTACAAGATTCTAGCTTGTAGCTAGCAGATTAAAACTGGACGCAAGACCCTCCTTCTGAAGGGGGGAAAGGTTGCACGTGTTATCTGAGGCAAGCAAGAAGAGCCACAGACCAGTCTGGTAAAAAAAGGAACAGATGTCGGCCTTCCCAGGTAGACCAGACAAGAAGCCCAACCCAAGGAGCCGATTTTACTTTATTATAAAGCTGCATAAAAGAATTTTGCAGGTCTGAAAGTACACGTGTTCTTCCCTCTTTTTTTACAGTCTGGTAGGTCAGGATGGATCTTCTCCGAGTTTCTTTCTCTGCCTCTTACGCGGCTGCAGGTTTCCCCCCACCCAACACATCCGAGTGTTCCCCAGTCAACATCTCCTCCCCAGTTATATGGGACTCAAAAGAGGGAAATCCCTTGAAAGTCACAGTTCCCGCGTAACGCAGTAGTGAGAGAAGTTTCCTTGTGTTGTTGCAGCGTGTTCCTCACACTACCCCTGAGCTGGCATGTGTGATAGAACATAAAGAAAACATAGCTTTGATGGGATCCCTTTGGAGATGTACGGAGATGTGCCGCCTTTGCCCAATTCTGCCGCTGGTAGCGGGATAGTTGAAAATTGAGTGGTCTGTGAGCGGTTTTCCCAAGTCAACAAAAGTGCCATTGCTTTTGTTCCTCGCAGTGTCCAGTTGATACCCACTAAGTGTCGTTAATGTACTTGATTTCAGGGATTTAAACAAGGAGACCAAGCTGAGATTTGTCCACACTTCAGTGCATGGCGTAGGCCATGAGTTTGTGCAGTCAGCCTTCAAGGCGTTTGACTTCAGCCCTCCGCTTGCTGTGCCTGAGCAGAAGGACCCTGATCCGGAATTTCCAACAGTAAAATACCCGAACCCCGAGGAGGGAAAGGGTGTCCTGGTAAAGACGACTTCGTACATTTTCTTCCCTCTCCGGTCCTCTCTCCTCCCTTCGGGCGTGATCTGCATCTGAAACGTGCGGGAGTTCCTCGTGTCCCTCTCCGTGTTCTTTCAAGCCTGCACGCGCTGAAGCGTCTTTTGATACGCTTCTCCGGCCCCTTCCTCCCCATCCAGTTCTCATTTCCCAGCAGTTTGCAGGCGACCTCCTGTTCGATTTGCAGGGAGCCCAAAAATCCAGTTCACAAGTTTGCACGTCGTGCAGTTAAATGAGATCGTGCTTCCAGAACGATTTGCACTTCCCGACATGGCTGTGGCATTTCGGTCCAGGCTCTTGGGTCTTTGCAGCAGCCATCAGTCCCTTTTCCTTGTGGGTGCAGAAGGTTCCTCTGTCGGTTTACTTTCTGTGTGCGTGTCTCCTTGCCAGACGCTCTCTTTCGCTTTGGCGGATAAACAAGGCGCTCGGGTGATTTTAGCCAATGATCCGGATGCTGATCGGCTTGCGGTGGCAGAGAAGCAAGGAAGGTGAGTTGTTGATTCAAAACTTCGTGGTTTTTTCCAGAGTGCAGGAGTACCTGAGAAGTATTGAAGGGTTTTTAAAAGATCTGCAACTTTTTAACCATTCAGACACTGCTTTGCTGGAGCCCCGTTCTCCACACGCCGTGGATGTGAGGGTGGTCAGGTGCTGGGCTTGCTGGCCAGGAGGTCGGCAGCCCAAGTTCAAGACCCAGATGCTGCATAACAGGGTGCGCTCCCGCGATGCGCTCCAGCTCCTGCCGACCCAGCAGTTTGAAAGCATGCAAAATGCAAGGAGGAACCGCCTGAACTGGTGGGGAGGTAACAGCGCTCCGTGCACCCCGGCATGCCATCGCACCGGCCCCCTGACCGTGGAAGATGCTGGCTCTCCGGCTGTGAAGCGGAGAGGAGCGCCACCCCTAGAGTCGGACCCAGGCCTGTGCCGCGGTAAATTACACGTGAAATCACAACCGTGATCTCTTGCCGAGGGAAACACACAGGGACGCCGCATTCCAGAACTCGTTTCCTCATCTGAACGCAGTCTTGGACGCTGGTCTTCCCGCTCGAAACCCTGCAGTGCCAAAACCAGCCGTTCGCTTTCACGGGACACACGCAAAAAGGGCCGCCATCAACGGCTTCTGCAGCGTGCTGAACCTCACACGCACGAAACGTAAAAATAACCCGGCTTAACTTTCTGGGTCCGTTCAGCTACGAAGACTTCAGCGAACGCAGGGAAGCTTGTCTAATTACAACCAGCATCTGCTTAAATTAAGACAGGAATATATTATTTAAATTAAAATAAGAAAATCTGATTGCAGCAGACCAGCTGGGGGAGAGGGTGGTGCCCTGGACGAATGGAAATCCGGGGCGTTGAAGGAGGCGTCGTTGCGGTTTTTGCACCCTGTTTGCGTACTGGAGGGATCGCAGACATTGACCGAGATGACCTTCCCCGCCTCCTCCGCAAACCGCAGTGGAATCTGCTCGGTCCATTACAAGTCCGTTGCACCAAGAGCTGACAGGTGCAAGTTTCTCTGTGATGGCATAAAATGCTTCCAGAGACCTCGCGTTTCCTCACATTTGAAAAGGGAGCAAACACATTTCAGTTCGATTCCTCTTGGAACGTCGTTCCACATCCCTCTGTGGGAATCTCCCAGACACATCAACATCTTTTTCTCTCTTTATGGTCCCAGAATTAATGTAATTGTACCTACTGTTACTGTTTCTCCTGACCTATGGAAGTCACCGTCTCTTAACCATTGAAATCTCTGTTGTCCCTGCAGCGGAGAATGGAAAGTCTTTTCTGGCAATGAACTTGGAGCCCTTTTAGGCTGGTGGCTATTCACCTGCTGGAAAAGGCAAAATCAGAATCCAAGTGCTGCTAAGGATGTGTATATGTTATCGAGCACCGTGTCCTCCAAGATATTGAGGGCAATTGCCCTGAAAGAAGGTTTTCATTTCGAGGTGAGGATCGAGTTCCTTTCAGTTTCCCTTTCGTGATATCTCTGGTTGTGGTGATGCCGTTTAGTCAGATACTCCTGATGTCCCTTAGAGGCTAATTCTTCCACGTATTTTTATTTACGAATAACTCAAGGCAGTGAAAACATCCAGCATACTTTCCGCTTCTATTTTCCCCACAACAACCACCTGTGAGCTGAGCTGAGCTGAGAGAGAGTGGCAGGTCCAAAGTCACCCAACGGGTTTTCACGCCTAAGGCCTGGCTCGAACTCGCAATTCCCTAGTGACTGGCCCCCAGCCCCCAGCCCCCTTCATGCGGAACTCGTGGTCTCTCACCCTCTAGACTGGTGTTTAGACCAGGCTGGTTCTCCTGCTGTGTGCATATACGCAGACATACTCAAGAAATCCCTCTCCTGTTCTCATACATTTTTTCATTGAACTTTGGTCCATATAGGAAACATTAACAGGATTCAAGTGGATGGGAAATCGAGCCAAGCAGCTCATGGACCAAGGGAAACATGTCTTATTTGCTTTTGAAGAAGCCATTGGTAACGTGTGTCTCTTTATTCAGTAGTGAATAAGCAATTGTATTGAAATGGTTTGGGACAATTCGCAGTGCGGTTCTCTGCAACGTCATCCAAGGTGGCGCTCTCATCCTTGAGAGCCGTCGGAATGACAGGGTTGTACGGAAGCTCCCCTTGTTTCGAGACAGTTCTTTCCAAACTGTGCTCGAAGGGGGCTTTTGAGCTAAAAACAAGCTTTGTTTTGAAACTGCAGCTCAGGTAGTCCCGGCTTAAGGAGGACCCCTCGATACGAACCGGCTGCCCACTTCTGCAGAGGGCGGGCAGTGTTCTCCTTCCGAGAGCCGACAAAGCGCTGAAGCCACCCGAGGCTTCCCGCAGCCACTGTCGTCACGTATTCTTAATCTGCAGCATTTTCAGCAGTTCCTGAAAGCATTGCAGGGTTCCAGCTTAAATACAGTCTCAGACTAAGGGCAGAGTTAGGCGGTGGGTTCTTCGCCCTTAATTCATTCCCAACCGAGGGGTCGCCCGTGCAGGACGGTGCGAAGCAGTTCGCCACCGTGTTCTGTGGCGAATGGAAAGAGTGACAAGTGGAAGCCCAGCATCATTTGGAAATAACCTTTCTTCCTCTTGATCTGGGTTGCCATTTCCCTTGACGTGCGTGTGCATGCAAGACAGAAATGGTAAACCAGCCTGTTGAACTGTTCTGGAGTGCTGCGTCCCCTCGGAGCGTCCCCGGGGGCCGTCAGAGCTTTGCTTCGGGGTCCGTCTTCGTGGGGAAATGTCCTCTGCGCATGCTCAAAGGGTTGGCCTTCGGAGTAGCTTCACTCGACTTTTGAGAGGACTCGGCACCGTGGCACCTCAGGCAGCAGGTTCAGGAAGCTCCTTGGTCACTTTCCAAAGCTTTCCTTCCAGAGGTTTTCTGTGATCAGACGTGACTCGGTTCTGGCAGTTATTCTTCAGTCCGTGATTTCATGAACGATTTCACGTGTGCTCATCACAGCCAACGAGGCCGAATCAGACAATGCACAAAGATAAAAACGGAGTGGTTCGCGGTCTGTGTCCCTGCACTCCCTATCTTGTGTTGCGTTGAAACCATTTTATGCGCCCTTTGTTGCCTAAACACCTGTGAAGAGCACTTTGATGGAACACTTTTCACAAACAGGTGTGTTTTTTTTCTACAACCCTTTAGGATACATGTGCAGCCCTGTAGTACTGGATAAAGATGGTGTCAGCGCGGCAGTGATCACTGCAGAGATGTCTACTTTTCTGGCAACCAAGAACGTGACTCTGTCTCAGCAGCTGAGAGACATTTACACTGAGTGGGTACAATTGGATGAACAGCCTGCTTCTTTTCTGCACGAAGCGTGCGGGGAGTTCAAACTTTCCTCCTTTGTCTTTACAGATACGGTTATCATATTACCAGATCTTCGTATTTTGTCTGTCACGATCAGAAGATCATCACAGCTTTGTTTGAAAAGCTTAGAAATTATGAGGGGGAAAATACTTACCCCAAAACCTGTGGGAAATTTCCAGTGTCTGGAGTCAGGGATCTGACAACAGGCTATGACAGTAACCAGGCTGATAAAAAAGCTGTAAGTAACTTGGACGGTTTTCTGTTGTGTTCCTGTGAAATCTTTTTTTTTCCCCCAAGACAGATTTATGATTTTTCTCCTTATTTTTACTGCCTTTACTGTAAATTTTGCAGATTTTATTCCAATTCACTGAATTTGTCTGTGAAGACTCTCACTCGTCCAGGGTAATTGCATCGCAACAAAAGTTTAAAAAGCAGGCATCTGGACTGGAT
>JANHZU010009547.1:152300-166258 GCA_032468055.1 Acrochordus granulatus | reverse complement strand
AGCCTTTTGAATTAAAGGTGAAACGTCTTCGACTTGAGAAAAATCCAGTCCAGATGCCTGTTTTTTAAACTTTGTTGTGATCAAGCCTGATAGTTACATTTGCAACAATTTTCCAAAAACAAACTATCAATTTAATCAAACAATACTGGATTATGAAACTATGAAGGACCTTAATCCAGTTTTCTTTAAGGGTAATATTTGATGTAAATTTAATATTTTCTTTCTCTGAAATTCCTATGGCTGCATATCAATTATAGGGTCTAAAATCTGTACCCATTTAATCATACAATCATTACCTTCCATAGTTTCTGAGTCATATTTCAAAAGGCTAGCTAGGTCTAGTAAATGAATTCTGTGTTCCAAGGTTTAGAATTGTTCAGGTCTCTGAATGTTCCCCTAATTTTTGCAATTCTTTTAAAACTTTCCTGCTAATCTGGAGATAGCGAAACCAGTCAGGTAGTTCTGGTCATTTCAAAGAAAGAATCTCAAAAGATTTCACACATACATTATTAATTTTTCCAGTCTTCACATTATTGCTTCATTAGACAAATTTCTTTGCACTTTCCTATTCATGAAAATAAATGTTTAATAATAAGATAAAAGGTGTTAAGTCTGAACTGTTTATCCTTTACTTTTAATAGGCTGCTTATTATTGCATAATCTCTTTTGTGCATCTTTTCCTGTTTGTATAAATCTGAAAGTTTTTATGCAATCTTTCAGAGAGTCCAGATAATAACAGTTCTAAAGTATCCTTTGGGTGTAACTATAAGTACAATGTCAGTATCATATAGTTTCAGCTTATATTCTTGAATTGTTAATTCTGAAATTTTGTTTTCTTAGCATATCTTCTTTGCTAATGGCTCTGATGCCAATTAAAATAAGGAAAAAGGGAACAGCTTGTCTTGTCCTCTTCATTATGGTTCATTTTTATGATAGAAAAACATTTCTTGGCTCCTTATCTTTATAAATATGTGATATCCATGCATGAAAGTTTGAGCCACAATTCATCTTCTTCAGATTTGTTAATGTGAAGAAACATTCCAAATGATCAAAAGCTTTCTTTGCATCAAGATAAATCATAGCCACTTATTTTTCTGATTTATATTGTTAGTAACATCCAAGATATACCCTGATAACTCTGAAATACTGAAATACATAAAGAAACCCTGACAATGCAAGAGCTCAATGAACATAGAGTCCAATAATAATTTGACTAATTAGTAATTTTTTAAAGACAAAATTCAAATACTGAGTCATTTGTATTACCTGGACTTACATAAATATTTATGTTTGGGATCTCTTGTACCATATTTCCCTCATCAGATGCCCTCCAGATGATCAGATGGATGCATTTTAGATGTTAACAAAGTTCTTCTAGATTTATCCATGATGTTGGACTTTAAAAATAAAGAAGCATAAACAAAGAGCTAGATTAAAAGATTAGTAGCAAATAAGTAAATTTAAGAATAACATCCAAATAACTGTATAGTTTTGACATACTGTAACTTGCAGTGCAATTCTATGATTGTTTTCTAAAATATGTCCCTTTAATGCATTTTACTCTGTGGTATGCTTAAACAAAATAGGAAGGGACTCATTTTGATGATTAATGTAAAGAATTATCACATCTATTTTCCTGCACATTATGATGTGCCCAATAAAATAATGGAATTAATGGATTTTACTTAATATTAAATGTTTCTTAGCTGAAAATTTCAGGTATAAAAAAATCTATGGGAATCAAACAGGTTTCATTTACTAAAAGATATATATTTCAAAGCAAAATCTTCAGCACAGGGGAAAATAAAAAATCCTGAGAAATATAACTGATTATATGGCAGATCTTGAAAATTATATAACTACAGTTAGTCCTACCAAGAGAACTTCAGAACTAATGTGAATTACACACATTTGCACTCTAACCATTTGTTCTAAATATTTTTTCGTGTCATTTCAACATTTGTAAGTGTAGAATACCAGCCAATATTGATTCAGAAATGAATATTATATAGCCACCTGGAAAATATACCCTTCAAAAATAATATGTTTCTTACATAACAGATAATGAGTAAGAGTGAAAAAGCCACAACTTCATTTTAATGCTAGGAAGAAAAATGTGTTGTTTTTAACTATGAGAAAAGAAGAAAGAAGAAAAGAAAGAGGGAGGTAAGAAGGGGTTTCTTTTCTGTGGTTGTATATGCACAAAAAATATAAATGAATTGGATCAGTTGACTATAGCTATTGCATCAGTGTTAATTTGGGACTCTTTTTACAGAGCAAGCATGATATGTATAGGACAGAGATAGAGCATTGCTTAGATGGAGGTCCTCACGGTCAGAATATTTTACAAATAAAATCAAATGCCCTGCTAGCCATAGACCACAAACCTTGAAACACAGTAAGGATCAACATTTGTTGCTCTTTATACCAGTTTGCTATTTTTATTGTTCTTGTCCTCCCATTGTGAAAACTACCTATATTAGCAAATGGCTAGAAGTCCATTAGATCAATTAATTCATAACATGCTTGGCATGCTCCCTACTCAGTTCTCTCTCTCATACAGACCGTACAGAGGGACACATCTACCTCTGCTTGTGCTTATCTGACATTGGAAAGAGTTGACCTCAACAACAGGCAGGTAAGCTGACTTTGGAGCTCTCCATTTAATGTCAGATAATGCTATCCCAATTATCCTATGGCCACTGGGATGCCTTCCATTTAGAGATAATAAGATTGCAATCTTAATTACATATTCATATCTTTCATACTGAAAGAAAAGTGTTTGGTAAATTATTCTGAATTCATAACCTTTACACATCGATGGATGGATGGATGGATGGATGGATAGACATGCTATATCTTCCACCTCAGAATAATTAACAGTTTGTAAAGCACAGAAAATAAGAAAACATGGCTAAAACTAGTTGTATCAGACCCTTCTCCTATACCTCAACAAATATTTCTATCCTTTCAAACCATTCTTGCTTCCACGTGGTTATCTATTGCTTCATCCCTTGCCTTTTATTTTTTAAACAATTTTTAATTTAGTTTTTAAACATTTCTTTTTTTCAGGATCTCATTAATTCCATCCAACCATAACTTTTTTAGTTTTCCATTGCCTCAATCCATTTAAATCTTATCAGAGGCATCACAGGATCCAGTTTCAAAGAAAACTGAGTTGTGATGCAAGTTTCACTCTTTTCACACATGTGGGCCATGTCATAACAAATATATCAAAGGGGTGGATACTTTGCATATTAAGCATATATCTAAAACCAGGATAAACATTTCTTCCCTACTGTGTTATCTAATAGTCTATTGCATTATAAAGAAAGCATTATTATACGTTGGGATGGTAACTTTCAAAATTATTCAGCCATTATGTTCAGTACTTGCTGCAGAATTCTCCAAGTTCTAACCCCAACTCATTTGGAAGTAGCTAGATTAGAGAAAAATACTATTGAGACAAGAATGGGAAATGCTTTTTCATAAAAGAGAATAGCATGGAGTAAATTGAAAGAAAGCATGGCTTGATGGCAAGTGGCACCTGAACAAATGCACTCAATACTACAACACTTTTGTTTCAGTTATCAATACATATAAGTTATTTGGAATTACTGCTGCTATTCTATGAAACAAAACAAAATCAATTTAACTTGTATTACAGAAGATGGAATTTTCTCTTTCTCTCTCTATATATGTGTTTTTATATATATACAGAGAGAGAGAGAGAGAATTCCATCGTCTGTTTATGTATGCGTGTTTATGTGTATATGTGTGTATATATATACATATGATACAATAGTATAATGATACAATAGCTCTCCAATTTAAATGACTGTATACACATTAGAGCATATACACATGCACATATTTATTAAAACTACATACATGTACTTACAGAGATATATTCTGCAGTGGCACAGTGGCCAAGTGATTAAGACACTGGGCTTGTCAGCTGGAAGGTCAGCAGTTCGACACCCAAGCAATACCATGTAACATGGTGAGCTCCTGTTACTCCAGCTGCTACTTTCAACCTAGCAGTTTGAAAGCATGTAAAAATGCAAGTAGATAAATACCTACCTCCTTTGGTGAGAAAGGTAACAGTGTTCCTTTCACCTTAGCACATAGCCATGCCAACCGCATGACCACAGAAGCATCTTTGAACAAACACTAGCTTCCTCAGATGTGAATCAGAGATGAGCAGTGCCTTCTAGAGTCAACCATAAGTGGCAGGTGAAATCTTTATCTTTTCATATTATGCTTGTAAAACTACTTATCTTCAGATATTGAGTATTCAACTTACTGTTCCACCATGAAATAACTAAAAGTCTAGAGGCAAAATGAATTGGTTTGTTTTAAGGATCTCTCAATTCTAGAAGTATGTTTGTATTCCTAAATAGATGTGCATTAAAAGATTATTGATGAAATATTTCCTGGTTTTAGTCCAACTTCTACCTTAAAATTTTAAAGGGATCTTTTGACACACAACTAAAAGGGCTGAAATTTTTGACAAAATCAAATAATAGTGATTAACTTTACTGAATAGTAAGTGACTAACTTTACTTCCAGGGCTTTGGCACGTACATTGATTTGTCTTTAAAAAGCAAAGTTAGCCAAAAATGAAAGCTCTTAAACTGCAAAATCTATTCACATTTACCAAAAAACTCTAGAATATACTTTTGTAAGATGGTACTGTGAGTCTCCTAAATTTCAACAGAAAACTTAAGCAAATGGTTACGCTTCCTTTTTGAGGTTAAAAGATCTGAAAAGTGCCAAGAGAAACTGGCTGGGTCTTATCATAAGAATATTTTCTTTCAAGTGAAGTAAGTTAGGTATTAGTGGTTTGCTGAATGAAGGCTAAAAAATTGGGTGGGAAAATGTTACTATTATTATTTTTAATAATTATCTATCTATCTATCTATCTATCTATCTATCTATCTATCTATCTATCTATCTATCTATCTATCTATCTAATGTATATGCCACTGAACTCAAAAATTACTCTCGGCAGCTTACAATAAAAACATAAAACTACAATATAAATAAACAATTAAAACCATTAAAATTGATGCAAATAAAAATAAAACCCAGACAGACAGAAAGGGGAGGAGCAAATCATATATATGGGGGAGGAGGTCAATACTCCATCACCAGCCACCTCCAAGATGATGTACCTCCATTGGAGCCCCAAGCCAGCTGGCAGACCCAGATCTTAAGGCCCTTCTGGAAGGCTGCAAGGGTGGGGACAAACCCACCTCTGGGGGCATGATATTTGACAGGGCAGAAGCCACAGCAGAAAAGGTCTTTCTTCTTGACCCTGCCAGCTGAAAATCCTTGGCTGATGGGTTCCAAAGCAGGTCCCTGCTGCTAGGTCTGGTGGGGCGGGATATCCCCATTGGGTGAGATGATTCTTCGGATAACCTAATCCCATGCCACGTAGGGCTTTAAAGGTTAAAATCAACACCTTGAATTGCACCCAAGAAGCAAACTGGAAGCCAATGCAACTTGCGGAATAAAGGTGTTACATGGGCCATTCTGTGGGCCCCTAAAATCATCTCTGCCATTGCATTCTGCATCAGCTGAAGCCTCCAGATGTTCTTCAGGGGTAGCCCCATGTAGAGTGCCTTGCAATAGTCCAGTGAAGAGATGACAAGGGCATGAATGACTGAGTGTAAGGACTCCTGATCCAGGAAAGGGCACAACAGATGCACAATGTGAAGTTGTGCAAAGGCCTTCCTAGCCACAACTGCCACCTGTTCTTCAAGCAGAAGTTGTGAGTCCAGGAGAACCCCCAGATTGTGCATTGGGTCTGTTTGGGGCAGTGCCGCCCCGTCCAGAGTTAGAGATGTTAATGACCCAGAGCCAGTACCATCAGTCACCCAAAGCCACTCAATCTTGCCAGGGTTCAGCCCCATACAGCCTCCAGACACTGAATCAGAGCTGAGATAGCATCACTTGGATCACCAGGGATGGAGATGTAAATCTGAGGATCATCAGTGTACTAATGGTACCTCATCCCATGGCAATAGATGATCTCACCCAGAGCTTTATGTGGATGTTAAAAAAAAGGAGAAATAGTACCGAGCCCTGCAGCATACCACAAAGTAGCAGCCATGCACTGGACTTATCTCTCCCTATTAACACTAATTGAAAAAAGGAGCCAAACCAGCACAAAACTATATTGCCCAGCCCCAGTCCCCATAACCAACCCAAAAGAATACCATGATCAGTGGTATTGAAAGCTGCCAAGAGGTCAAGGAGAGCCGGGATTGATACACTACCCCTACCCTACTCTTGCCAGAGGTCAACAACAAGTGCAACCAATGTTGTCTCCATCCCATAACCAGGCCTGAACCCAGACCAAGTGGGTCTGGGTCCAAATAATCTGTTTCCTCCAGCATTCTCTGTAGCTGCCATGTAATCATCTTCTCAACAACCTTCCCTAAAAAGGGAAAGGTGGGAGACTGGAAGATAATTATCCAGACAAATGAAGTCCAAGGAAGGTTTCTTTAATAGAGGATGAACCAGGGCCTCCTTAAAAGGTCCCAGAAACATCTCCTCCTGCAATGAGGTATTTATTACTGCCTGGACCCAACTGTTAGCCACCATCCTGGTGGCTTTCCCCAACCAGAAGGGACACAAGTCTGACTTATAAGTGTTCGTACTGACAGCATCAAGGACCCTATCCATTTAATCAGGGGCAACAGGATCGAATTATTCCCAGATAACAGTGCAAGACTCCTCCCTAGGCATCTCATGTGAACCTGTGTGGTACATGGCTTCCGAGTGGGACTGAATTCAAGCAACTTTATCCACCAGGTGTTCAGCAAATTCCTCCACATGGCCCTATAGAAGATCCTCCATATCCTCCCTTCCAAGAAGAACTAAACAGGGCTGAAATATTACATTTTGCAGATGCAATAAGGGAGGAGAAATAATTACGTTTCACTGCCCTTATTGCCACAAGGTAGGCCTTGATAATGGCTCTAACTCATGTTCAGTTGGATTCTTCCCTCAACATCTGCCAGCAGCATGCCAAAAGTCTCTTTACCATCTTCAACACCTGTAGTTTTTCTGTGAATCATGGTGAGTTTCAGATGCAGTGGGTAGAGAGAGGCTGCACGGGCATATTCCTATCCAAAGCTTTGGCTGCCCTTTGATTCCAGGACGTAACCAGGGCTTAGGCAGAACCATGCAGCAATACCCCTGGGATATTCCCCCACCTCCCTCTGAAACCCACCCAGGTCCATTAGTCACCAAGGGTGGACCAAACAAATAGGTCCATCCTCCCTGCAGAGGAGAATGGCATAAGAGAATCTCAAAGACACCAGGGCATGATCTGATCATGACAAGGGGTATCTTGAAAGTTCCCCCACCAGGTCACATTTCATTGGTCACATTGCAATAATTTTCATTTACAAAATTGTGGTAATAATAATCTTCTTCTTCTTTTGGCTGCTCCCTTCAGAGGTCACCACAGCGAATCTTCTGTTTCCATCTCCCTCAGTCTTCAGCATCCTCAGTCACACCGACTTCCTGAATATTCTCTCTCACAGCATCTATGTATCTCTTCCTAGGCCTTCCTCTTCTCCTTCTGCTGCTCAACAATCTCTTCCCAATATACTCTTCATCCTTCTGCAACACATGCCCAAACCATCTAGGTCTCGCTTCTCTCACTTTATTGCCAAACCTTCCTACCAATGCTGTCCCTCTAATATACTCATTTCTAAACTTGTCCAACTTTGTCATGCCCAATGAGAATCACAGCATCTTCACCTCTGTCATCTATAGTTCTGCCTCTTGTCTTTTTGTCAGGGCCACTGTCTCCAGGCCATACAGCATTACTGGTCTCACCACCATCTTGTAGATCTTCCCTTTCACTCTTGCAGATACCTTTCTATCACAGATCACTCATGACCCTCTTCTCCATCTACTCCATCCTGCCTGCACTCTCTTCTTCACTTCTTTGCCACATTTCCCGTTACTTTGGACAGTCGACCCTAGGTGTTTAAAGTCATCCACCTTTACCACCTCTACCCCTTGCAACTGCATCCTTCCATCATCCATTCTCTCGTTTATGCACATGTACTCTGTCTGGCTTCTACTGACCTTCATTCCCCTTCTCTCCTGTGTGTACCTCCATTTCTCCAGATTCATCTCAGTGTACACCCTACTATCACTGCAGATCATAATGTCATCTGCAAACATCATATTCCATGGAGACTCCTGTCTCACACCTCATCCATCAACCTGTCCATCACCATTGCAAACAGGAAGGGGCTGAGGGCCAATCCTTGATGAAAACCCACCTTAACTTTAAACTGGTCTGTCATTCCTACCGCATACATCACTGCTGTCACACTGTCTTCATACATATCCTGTACCAACTTTACATACTTTTCTGCTACTCCAGACTTCCTCATACAGTACCACAGCTCCTCTCTTGGCACTCTATCGTATGCTTTCTCCAAATCCACAAACACACAGTGCAGTTCCTTCTGGCCTTCCCTGTACTTCTCCTGCAGCACCATTAGTGCATACATTGCATTGGTAGTACTCTTTCATGGCATAAAACCATATTGCTGTTCACTGATCATCACCTCTCCTCACAGCCTAGCTTCTGCTAGTCTTTTCCACAGCTTCATGGTGCATAAAGCAACTTTATGCTTCTATAGTTTCTATAGCTCTGTGCATCCCCTTATTTTTAAAAATTGGGACAAGTACACTTTTTCTCCACTCCTCAGGCATTTCTCGCTTTCCAGAATCTTGCTAAACAATCTGGTTAGGAGCTCCACTGCCATCGCTCCTAAACAGTTCCATGCCTCTACTGGTATATCATCTGGACTAAGTTCCTTTCCATTTTTCATCCTCTTCATAGCCCACCTCATCTCGACCTTACTAATTTCCCATACGTCCCGGTTCACTATGTCTGCCTCATCCAACCTCTCTCTCTCCCATTTTCTACATTCATCAGTTCATCAAAGTAGTTCTTCCACCTCCCTAAAACACTCTTTTGGTTAGTTAGTACATTTCTGTCTGCATCTTTTACCACCCCAACTTGCAGCACATCATTTTCCGCTCTATTTCTCTATCTGACCAGTTGATACAAGATCTTTTCTCCTTTCTTTAAGTTCAGCTTGTCATACATCTCATCATATCCCTTTTCCTTTGCTTTGCCACTTTTCTCTTTGCTCTGTTTCACATCTCCTTATACTCTTGTCTGCTTTCCTCATTTCTCTTGCTATCCCATTTTCCTTTGTCTGTCTCTCTCCTCTTATGCTTTCCTGAACTTCTTCATTCCACCACCA
Organism: Acrochordus granulatus; assembly: GCA_032468055.1. NCBI lineage: Eukaryota > Metazoa > Chordata > Lepidosauria > Squamata > Acrochordidae > Acrochordus > Acrochordus granulatus. The sequence continues at coordinate 156,947 of JANHZU010009547.1, read as the reverse complement.
AGTCTCTTTGTTCCCCTTACTTTTTCCAGATGTCATACCAAGTACCTTCCTAGCTTTCTCCCTCATCACTTCATCAATAGTTGCCCAGTCATCCCACACCTCCTTATTGATTCTCAAGATCTGACTCACATTCTTCCGAAGTTTTTCACAACATTCTTCCTCTTTCAGTTTCCACCAACTGATTTTTGGTACAGTCCCCACTCTCTTCCTTCTCCTTGTTTCTACAATATCTTGCAGACCACCATTCTATGTTTTCTAATCACACACTCTCTTACTACCACCTTACAGTTTCTGTTCTCTTTCAGACTGCATCTCCTGCATAGGATGTATGTCACCCTGTGCTCATCTTCTTAAAATTTGCCACTGCCATTTCCATTCTTTTTGTAAAATCTGCCACCATCTGCCCTTCTGCATTTGTCTCCCTGATATCATACCTACCCATCACTTCTCGTCACTGGTGTTCCCTTCAGCAACATGTCCATCAAAGTCTGCTACAATAACTATTTTCTCTTCTCTGGATATGCATACCACACTTCATCCAACTTACTCCAGAATTCTTCTTTCTCATTATTCTCCCACCCAACTTGTGGGGCATACACACTGATGACATTCATCAATACCCCTTCAATTTCCAATTTCACACTTATGATTCTATCAGTCATTCTCTTAGCTTCTAATACATTATTGCAAAGCTCTTCCTTTAAGATTGTTCCTATGCCATTTCTTTTCCTATCCATTCCATGGTAGAACAGCTTGAACCCACCTCCAATGTTCCTCACCTTACTGCCCTTTGACTCAGTCTCTTGGACACACAGTATATCTACCTTTCTCTGCTCCATCATATTAGGCAGTTCTCTTCCTTGACCTGACATAGTGCCAACATTTACAGTTCCTACTCTCACCTCCACACTTCTACCCTTTATCCTCTCCTGCTTTCTCTGGGCATGCCTACCCCCTCTCCTTCTCCTCCTTAGTCCAACAGTAGCACACTTTCCAGCAGTACCCTGTTGGTTAACAGTACTGCTGGTGGTCATCGGTAACCCAGGCCTTGACCGATCTGTTTGTTTATTCACATATTAAGTCAGCATAGGTTTTATACCAGATGCCTTTCCTGATGCAACCCTCCCCATTTATCCAGGCTTGGGACCAGCACCAGGGCTATCCTGGTTAACCTCATTGGCTGGGTTATGATAGCCATAGACCAACCTCAGTTAATGATCCATAAATGGCAGGGTGTGGCATCTCATTATTGGTCAATAAGAGTTGCTTCAGCCATCTCATACCAGGTGCTCTATTGGCTACCAGTAGGTTTTCAAATCCAACTCAAAGGGCTAGTTTTTTCATGTGGAGCCTTCCACGGCTTAGTTTCTAGGTATCTTCAGGTCTTCCCCTTGAATGAATTTTAGGAATTCTTTTCAGGAAGGCATGACAATGTTTTTACATCATAGAGCCTTTGGAGAATGATAAAAGAGCTGCCTTCAGATATTGATAGCTGGTTATTTTCACTATGATATTTCTCCTTTTATTTGTTGCTGAGAGAACTAGCTTTGAAATAGCTTTATTATTATTATTACTGTATTCTGCTTACCATATCTCTTTTTATGATCATTAACTGCCTAGGGTCTAATGGAATGTATATGAATGCATTAATAAATTATGATATCTGGGACCAAAACAAATGTCAATCTTAATCTGTTGCTGAGGCTGCTTTTCACCAGGGCATCAAAGGGGCAAATAGTTTCCACCATGGTTTCATCCATCTATAGCATACTTTGTGAATATCATGCGACCAACGATTCTCCAAAAGATACTATGCTGATTTTATGTTAATCTGTTATTTGCTAGGGACACATCCTTCTAAAACTAAGTTGGAGCTGCAAAAACATTTAACGGCACTGAATAACCAGGAACAGGCCTCAGTCTTTGAGGAAGTTCAGGTAATTGCTGATATTTTTATGTGGAGAAGAAACACATTTTCTAGTTTGTATCTCAAGTTTGTTCCTCTTAGCAGACATACTAAATCAATGGTAAATCCTTGCCCAACATTAAATACCATTGGTTGATTGTATAATTCAACACAATAAGCTGCGTTTTTCTTAATATGTCGTCTGAGACATGTCCAGGTGTTTTGATTTTAACCTTGTGTAATTTAAACTACATCTAGATTTTTGAATAATATTTGTTTGTCTATAAAAGTAATATACACTTTTGTAGCGCTGATGGCTCATAAATGATGTGGAAAAACCTAGAAATAACAGTCATGTGGTTTTTAAATTACAGTTATAATCTTTAGGAGTCGACTAAGTAAACATTGCCTTTGGAAGCCAAGATTATTTGCTTGGCCATTCACTTCTTAGAATGACAGAGGACAGAATATAATACAAAACTATTATTAAGATAAATCATTTCATAACTTTGGCTGTATATTGTGAAGTTGATATGGCAACTAGTTTATGATGTTTGCAGCAGTTTGCTTATACAAGAGTTAGCAAAGATAAAATTATCCCTTTGTGTACAGAAAATAAGGCCCAGAAATGAACAGAAGGAGAATGAACTAATAATTTCTATCCTGAGAAACTTGTATGAAGAAAAACAGAAAGATCATATTCATCTTGGTGAAGTTAAGCAAGTATGCAGTTTTTTTTCCTTTTCATATGTCTTCTAACAGGAACTGCATAGGAGTTTGGGACTCAATTTTTTTTAAAGAAAGGGTATAGCCTCTTGAGGAAATGCATATTTGAAAATTGCTGTACATAATCATCTTGTAAATAGAAAGCTAAGAAATACATTTACAGCTGAAATGCATTTTCTATTTTACTCCAATCATGCGATACCCATCAAAACATTAGAAGTAATTTGAGAAATATCAAGTTATAGGAAGCAAATATGACATGTTGTATCTCTGAATCTTAGAAACAGTAATGAAAATCCAGATGGCTATATTGAATTTCCTTTACTTACTCATCTCATGAGCAAAATTGAAGTGTTATTTGTTTATCTTTGAATTTTCAGTTTTTGTTTTTTTCATAAAGATCTCTCTTTGCCTGCTATAAAATTGCTTTTTTTTAAGCTATCATTTTGGGTTAAAAATTTACTGAAAAATAAATAGGAGGACGGTGTAGTCCTCCTTACATTTTGAATTACTATATGTGTATAATTCCAGTTCACAGTTAAAATCGGTTGGCTACATTAGCGTTTGATCCCTGACTGCCTAAACTTTCTTAAGTTGCCCCAAAATGACTTCTTTTTTTTATTTTGTATGCTGCTGCTGCTGCTTGAATAATTGTCAAACCATTGCCAAGAGGATGACCAAATAAGGACTGATTAAAAAGCTTTCTGGAGGACTTTGAGAAGCCTTTTGCATCCTCCGTTAGCTTAATTTTCATTCTGAACATGTGGGAAACCGTGTAGAAAAATGCAATAGAAACATGAACAGTTTTTTTAAAAGGAATCCTGTTGATTTATCTTTGTTTTCTTTTCAAATGCATTTGTTATCTTAACCTCCCAGACCACACAGTCCTCTGTAGAAGCCATGGGAAGCGAAATACCAAACAGCACAACTCGGTTCAAGCTAGACATGCTTAAGAGCAAAGCGAAAAGGTCGCTTACGGAGTCATTAGAAAATATTTTATCTCGAGTAAGTCTCTGATCTCTTGCCTCCAGTCTCCTCTTTTGTTATCCTTGCATTACGAAAATTCTGTAATAAAATGAACGACTGTACGTCATGGACAACAGTGTTGAAAATGATAAAAATAATGATTGAAATATAATGTAGCTATCCCGCTGTGAATACAGCCCGCTTTTTTTATGGAATGCCTTGCAAACGTTGGCACCCCCATGTAATTTTCGACGTTTCAGACTTAGTGTTTAAGAATTAAGAACAAAAAATGAAAACATGTAAAACGAAAACCCATCGAGCGAGGCGAAATCAGGTGGCTGCGAATGCATGAAAAGAAATCAGGTGGCTGAGAATGCATGAAATTATTCCGGTTTCCAACTAACCCAGCAGAAATTGTAATGTTCCGCTGAAGAGTTGAGAAGCTTAACAGCATTACCAGGGCAGGATCTCCTGCAGATCTTTGCTCTGAATGTTTCCGTTTTCTAAAATCATCTTGGCAACCTACAAGGTGGATTTTACAAGACTTAGATCTTACTATCTAGTACTTACAGACTTCTAGATCTTAAAATCTTCTCCTCTCTGGTTTTCATGATAATGATCTTTCCAGCAATGTAGCCGGAGCTGAAAGAGTTTTCTGGGATTAAATATTTAATTGATTTGCCATTAGGCTGCTGATGGTAATCGCTGTGCACACTGGAGTAAGGCAAGGATGGACCGGGGGGTTTTTTCCTTGTTCCAAATGTCCTTTCCCAAACTCATGCTGAAATAGTAGTGGAATAGAAATACAGCATCGGTATGATACCTTCTATTCTGTAGAGGTTTTGACTTGTCAACTGTAATTTCTTGAAATTTACACCAGGCCTTTTTTAATTGTTGACTTTGTTTTTATCTGTGGTTTTCAACTGCTTTTAATAGATCTGATTCTATTTTAATTTTGTTTGTTTACAAGCAATCACAACAAAGTTTAAAAAACAGGCATCTGGACTGGATTTTTCTCAAGTAGAAGACGTTTCACCTTTTATCCAAAA
>JANHZU010009547.1:132651-146883 GCA_032468055.1 Acrochordus granulatus | reverse complement strand
TCATTATAAAACTGAACTTACTTGCCAACAGATCTAACACTTCTCCCGGTCAGGCATCACTAGCTGCTGCTCTTTCGCCTCCAGCTCGACTTCATTCCTCAACCTCCTCACCCAATTTTTTAAAACGCATTAGGCGTTATTCAAGTGGAGAACAAGGCAAGCACGCCATGCCAAAGAGGTGAGGACAGATTTGTAGTCTTTGCGCGTGTGTGTGGTTACAGCATATTAGTTCATCAAGATTTTATCATTGAAGATATTTGTACTTTGTAAATAGAAAAGTAATAAATCAAACTGAAATAAATAAATCAATCATTTCAGTCTGGTAGAAAACTAACTTTTATCTTGCTAGCATAATGTAGCTCTTAGTATGGGTTAGTTAATTAGTTACATGTAATTTAGAAAGAAATAAAACTCTGTATAACTTATTGAGAATCTATGGCTGAAGTAAGCGTAACTCAGCCAGTTACAATCTTATTATTATTTCTTGCATTTATATGAAACCACAACCTAAATTGTCCCTTATTGATTTACATGATGCAGGCAATTAGTTATAACACATCCTCAGTAAAAATTTAAACAAAAATTAGAAACATTTAAAACCAAATCAAAAGATCCCTTCAACAAATAATGAGCTTAACCAATAAAATGTCCCAAATAAAAGGCTAAAGAAAAGAATTAAAGACGCAAAATTCTTCTCTATCCTGCCTTTCTGTGTTGTTAAGTAGGATTGCTTTGATTCTACTGAAACCAGTTTTGAAGGTGGTCTTTCTTTAAAGTTTTGTGCATGGATCACATTGTGTGTGTGTGAGAGAGTGGGGGGAGAGAATGAATCTGTGTAAGTAACACCATGTCAACAAACTTACAAATATCAAATCAAAATGGGTCAGTGGTAGGACAAGTCTGTACTTTCACCTATTTTACACTCCCATATAATTATAATAACAGTTTTTTTAAAAAAATAATATGCCAAACATAGAAGAATACTTTATGTCTGTGAAATGGGGAGTCTTGGCTGGGGATTTTCTTGAGTCTTCCTAGGAGAGGATTTGAGTATCCATCGATAAAGGTGTCTTTCCTATGCAGACATTCATCCTCTACACTTGGAGGTAGCAAGAGGCAGTTTATAGGCTTTTTCTGCTCTGCCTTCTTTTTTACTCTCTTTTTTAGTGTTTGTCTCTCCTACTTTTGGGGGCTAATTTCAACAGCATATTCCCTTGTTACCACATTCGTACACAGAATGTAAGGCTATTTCTAAGTCCTCAACTTACAAAGTAATCCTTCTTTTTGGTGAATATGCTACATTCTCTTTTGTAACAGATGATGCTATTTGTGAGTACAATATTCACAAATATTGGAGTAAATGCTCCCAGTGGTTTATTTAGCTTATTAACACCACATTAAGGTAACCTTCAGGATACAATTCCAGATTTTCGTGAGAAAGATTTTCCTACATAATACAGGTAGTCTTCAACTTGCGATCACAATTGAGACTGGAATTTTGGTCACAGCTTGTTGCAGTCATTCGTCGAGGCATCCACAGAAACTGGCGAAAAAACAGCACACATCATGATCATGTGACTGCAGGACACTGCAACTCATAAATGTGGCCATGCACCCAAAATGTGGTCATTTGACCACCGTGTTTGCCAATGGCTAGAAGTATTTTACAGGCTTTAAAGCGTACTTTTCAAAGCCATTACAACCCTGAACTGTCGTTAACGGCAATCATAAGTCTATATCATACTCTGTGTACAGTGAATCCTCAATACCCCAAATTGTTATGCGATAGAAGACCACCTTTATGCTGAGATTTACATCAGGATGTCCTTTACATTAATCTGCTAAATTATTCTTTGCAGGTAGAATGACATCACTGCACAAATTAAGTAATTTGCATTATTTTCATGCTCAAGTCATCACTGTCAAATCCCCACAATGTTCAGCTCTACAATTTGGTGGGCACTTCTGCAAACAGTAGTCCATTAAAACGACGTTTCACGGTATGCAGAGTGGGATAGGTGTGCAAGCAGCGTTCACAACTTCTTCATATGTCAGCTATGATACCGCACTTAATCTCATTTTCCACTGTTCAGAGAAGATTGCAGAAATGAGGTTTCGTAGCCTTTGCTGAAAATGGAATGAGCCTCTAAGCAGTTATCGAAAAATTATGTAGCTTGACAATGTTAGCCTTTGCTTTGTTTTCATTCCTATGAGTGGTACATTTTTTTCTGATTTGATACTTACCCTTTTGTTGTTTGTTTTGTTTTCTCTTTTGGTCTGTGTGTTTTACTTGCCATGCTAAACTTCCCCCATTCTGAACTACCCTTTTCAACTACGCTCAGCACCTCCTACCGTTCTGCCCTCCAGAAAAAACTTCACTCTTCCTCTTCTGTGCCAAACTTCTTAAAATTTCTGGCTCCTGTAGATGAAAATTTCACTTCTGACTTTAGGAACGCAACAAGGTAGGGCTCTGTTCTTTCAGAGGATCTCTGGTTCAGATCTAGGGTGCAATTTAAAGTGTTGAAGTTATTGTTGGTCAGGTGAGGAAGAAAAGTCTTCAAACTGAGCTTGGTTCCATGTTGTTTTCTTGGCAACAGTACAAAAGTGGCTTGCTGTTACCTTCTTCTGAGATTTGGGCTAGATCTGTTGGATTTTCTGGAAGTCTGACCATGTTTAGCTTTTTCAAAGTTGTAGTTATCGTCTACAAAGCTCTGTACAATGTGGCCCCAGGATATATCAAGACTATCTGTCCAAGCAAGATTCTGTCTTTCTGGTCCTCTGAAGAAGGCCTATGGCGTTATCCACCCCCACTTGGGAGGACCATGGGGAAGGGACCAAACACCAAACCTTCTTGGTAATAGCTTCCACACTTAGGAACACTCTGCTTCAAGATCTAGTCTGGTTTCAACTCTCTTCTAGGTTAAAAAAGCCCCAGAATTTTATTCTAGCAGGCCTTTGCCCGAGTAGAATTGTTGGACAATCATATTTTTTTCGATCTGTTTTGCAGATTAAATTATATTACAGAGAGTAAATAAATACATAAATGTTTGTGTACCATAACTTTATTATTCATTACTGATATTTGTTTTTTTATCCATCTAAATAAGAATATGCATTTAATTTCTAAGGTTATGGAATGATGGCTATCATACAAGCCACAAGTTAATTAACTAGCTTTTGGTTAAGGTTATTTATGAACAGACATATGATGTACATTCAAAACTTCACTTGAAGGAGCTGAACAACATAACTAAGGCTTTGATTTTCATGGGAAAGCATCAGAAGGACACTTTAGTAGTGTACTCACAATTTGGAATCAAGCTGTGCTCCAATATCCTCTGAAATTGGCTGCCATTTTTTTCCTTGAAATGCTGATTGGAGTGGTGAAGATTTGATGTGAAGGGCATTCAGACATATGAGATATAGGCCCAGTTTTTATTTCGTATTAAAACATGACCAAGTTGAGCACATTTTTAAAACAGTACAATTCATATAATGTGTAATCTGGCCAACAAGAAAAATAAAGAATTGAAGTGGAAAATAAGGAGAAGATGGAATAACCTTCCATTCATAAATTGAACGCTTCCTGGATTTAATCACCAGGATTATCATTGTGTACAATAAATTAAGCTAATATAAGAAACGCACATTATTTATTAGCATTGTTTGATTTCTGACCAACTTTGCAGAATCTGGAACATCGTTTTGAAATGAGAGGAAAGTTACATTGTAACTTTTTGGTTCCAGAAATCAGAATATAATCCATAAACCACAGTCAAACAAAACAAAAAAGGTTAAGGGAGACTTCCTTTTTCAGAGGATTATTGCTCAGAATACCCTCGAGACACTATAAAGCCTACACACAGTCACACCTCTATGTCTAACAACAAACAGCAATCGAATATTATTTCCAGATCTTTTTGTTGCACTGAGTATTTCATTGATAGTTTAAAGGATTAAGCCCAATAATTGTTTATTCATTTGCTGTTGTGATTCTTTAGATAATTCATACATTTATTTCATGTGAAAACAAAATTTCTTGCAGTCGTAACTAACACAAATTCTTCTAATTCTAGGGATTACAAATCCAAGTCTAATGAAGCAGATTTTGTTCCAGAAACTCCAGTGAAGGCTCGACGGCATTCTTGGAGACAGCAAATATTTCTAAGAGTGGCAACACCACAAAAAGGATGTGACTCTCCTGGTTGGCATGAAGGTAAAATCCATCTATAGTTAAATAATTGTCTAATTAATGCTACAAATGAAGGCTGAGCTTTTCTGGCAGTTTTTAGTTCAACCAAGTAACGAAATTACTCCTAAACACAGAAAATATTGCGTCTTATTTGAAGTTACTTTTTGATCTTGAGTAGATGTGATTGGTTTTTATTGTTGCTGCTGTTTCATCCGTGCTTACTGCAGTTCCTTCTTCCAATTTGCAATGTATTGTTTGGTTTTCTTCTATTCAAGGTAAAAGAAATTTTAAAATTGATGAAGGGAGCAGGATATGACTGAGTGACATCACACTTCAGAAATTACTAAAGGCTTTCCGAGTTCTTTTTGTGGGTAGAAAGCATGGAAATGATCTTGGGAGTAGCTGAGAGTAGACCATGGGAAATATATGAACCACGCGATTCCTTTCTCATTTATTTTTAACAGAAAGCAGGGTCAAAGCTACGGCATGGTCAAGCTGGGAACATGTCATATCAGAAATGTGTAAAGGACAGTTTAGGCTGGAAGTGCCAAATTGCATGTCTGCGGAGAGGATCACAGCATTAATGATAGCATCAACACAGATCAGTTGAGAGGCTGATGCTAATTATATCAGATAGCGGTACGAAAACGCTGCATGTTGGTGATAGCGGTTTCCTTATCGAATACCTTATCTGTTCCATCCACTATAAAACAGCTTTCAGACCCAAGTTATTTCAGTCAGTTTCTGTGATGATGGACAAAGTTAGTCATTTCTTGAGTTTACTATCACAAATAAACCCTGAAATTACTCTCCCATCGTGATGGATAAACAACAAGAAACCACAAAACGTTTGTGCATTGTGTTACTAAGAAATTCTCTTGAAATGTTTTCACCTTTGTAATCTTAGAAATTCCAGTCATTTGTAAGCAAAGGCCTTTTACCATGAAGTTGCACACTAGAGACTCAGTTCATTACGAAAAATAAATTAATCTCATAAAACAGTCATGTATGAGATCAAAACTGAAACTACAATAATAGACAACAGATGGAAGGTGAGGAGAGTGTGACATTTTTAATGACAGTTATATTTGTCCTTTTTTTTCCTCTGTAACATCTCAAGTTGCCGATCTATCCTTCCTTCTTTGCCTCAACCACAGTCTGCATACTATGACAAATCATAACTGCATCACTTCAAAAGGGTTCTAGGTACAAAATTAGTTTCACATATGTATTAATTTTTATATCACCCCAGTCAAGCAACTCTGGGCAGACTACAAAAGATTTTCCACCTAAGCCCAACATGCAGCTTCTATAACAGGACTAGGGCAGAGAGGCTTCCTCCGTCCTCCCTGGACTTTAGAATTACTGCAGGTTTGTCCAAAAAAGAAACATTTTGAGAAGTTTCCTAAAGGGCATTGTATTCCAAAAAGTTTTGAAAAGGTCAGTCTTCTATTCACATTTCTCTTACTTCATGTGGAGACAAGATCTTAAGCATGCTTCTCTCGTTGACCTGACCAAGGGGCAGAATCATTATGAAAAAAAGGCAACACCTACTATTATGGTAGGACAGGCATTTTGAATTTGACCTGGAAGTGTATTAACAACTAGCACAGTAACTGTAAAATAGGTGTTACTCTGCAGTGATGGGATTGTTGACCAGCAGTCAGTGTTCTGTTCCAGCTGAAGTTGCCAGGTTGCCTTGAAAGACAGCCCCATGTAGAGTGCATTGCAGAAGTCCAGTCACATAGTGCTATGGGTACAAGTCACTTTGAGATACAGGTGTGAGTCACCAATACGATGTGTTTTCCAAGTTTATCAAGAAAGGAATCAAAGTGAAATGATATTGTCATAACGCTGGCTGCTTTTTGAACGCTGCTGTGTTTTAACCATATATGCTGTTAAAATGGGAAACCAAAACAAACTCCTGGTTAGAGCACGTGATGTTAGGGGAAGGTCTGATTTGGAGAAGGTAAAACGGAATTTTATTTTCTATCTTTTCTTAACTATTACAACCAGGGTAACTAAGTAAAACGAACCAAAAGAAAATGTCCTGCTTATCCAGGATTGAAAAGAAACACAGAGAAGAGGGATTTTGCTGTGGTGCCAACATTTTGTCCATAAGCTCTCAATGCCAGTGGTGGCACACGTTGGGGAAAATAATAAGGGAAGAAAATTTGAGGACTGTAAGTCTTTGGCCACACTTGAAAACCTTCCTTGACTGTACCCTGAAGTAATATAATGATGTATGGTCCAAAGATCACAAACAGAAAAGAAAGAAGAAATCTTCTCAGTTAATTGAATTGTATTTAAAAGAAACCTTTGGCTCATTGCAGCAGATCCCTCATTAATAGGGATGGATCGATTGATTAATTCCCTTCTGTCAGGTCAGTTAGAGACGGCACGCTTAAGATTTTGTCCCCATACCAAGTGAGGCAAATGTGAGATAGAAGACAGAATTGGTCCCTACTGCCCCTGATTGTATGTTTGCCCCCTTTGCCACGGGATTAATTGCATTGTCAGTCCTAACCTTTGTCACCATTTCCTGCTTGGAGCTCACCTGTTAACGACACTGACACTAGACTCGTTCGAGTTTTGAGGTGTGGATGTGTCAGTCTTGTTTTCTTAGGTTATCATTGCCTTTTGGTTCATCCGTTCAACAGAGAGCACAAACGTTTTGCTGGGAACTAGGAACAAGATGCTTGAGGAGACGTAGGCACCGCTTAAAAGGTTGTCTGTATTTTGTCACTAATGGAATTAGGAAAACTCACGCTTAGTATGTTGCTCGACAGTGATGTTCATTGGATGACATGGATTCAACCGCTGCGCCCACTTCCACACACAGTTCAGAGTCCGTATCTTGCCATTCCCGTGACATTTGCTTTCGCTAGGAGCTGAGTCGATGGATTGTTGACTTATCTCCAGTGGATCTGAAATGGTAGCTAAGCTCTTCACTTGAAGCACTGCAAGAGTGAGAGGGACAATTGCTTATTCAAAGCCGGAGCTCTTGCCTCACCCTGCCTTCAAGCTCTGACCTTTCCCTATTACATCTAGGTCCGACCCAGAGCGTTCTTGTTGCTTTGAGGATGACAGAAGACAATTTTGGGCTGGCTTTGAGCCTTTGTTGAAAGAATCCCTTTCTTTCATCCAAACCTAATGCAGCATTGTTGTAAGGATCTTATGGAAGAAAACCAGGTCAGCTCTTCAGAGGAGAAGAGCAACAAGAATAATAATGAAAAAGCACCAGCGTAAATCATAAGAATTGTGTAGGAACTCATTTGTAGCCAAAGCAGGAAGTCGCACTGCTCTTTCATATTGCTGTATTCTGGTTGTTGTTGCTGTTGTTTTGATTCTGGCAACTGCAAAACTGCTGGAATCTGGTTGCTTTCACTGGCCCAGGGATCTTTGTGTACAATTCTGGAACCCAATAAATCCAATTTAAATTTATTTTCCTCCAGTATAATTCACTGAATTGAGTTTTAGCCGGTGAGGGCATGGGGGTGATTTAAAAAGTTAATAATAAAATTGAGTAACTGAGTACACGCGCAACTCTGCAGGAATGTGGACTTTTGAGAAGAAAAAAATAGAACATATTCATGACTCAACAGTTTTACAGAAAAAATAATTTGGAGAGAAGGGAAACCATCGATTTTCAATTGGCCAACCCATCTCCCTGCCTGAAATCAAACTAGAAATGGGAGGAAACTGCCGCGGAAGAGGTTTCACTGCTTTAAAGTGCTTCCTCACAATAATGTCTTTGACTCAGAAGCACCGTGAAATTGCAAATATGGAACAAAACTGTTCTCATAAAAGGGGAGGCAGAATAAAATACAGAAGGCGCAATAATCCAGATAAATAGGTTGAAAGTGCTACGAGAGTCACACTGTACGGCACTGGAGAAAAGCTGTAAATCAACGGACTCCAAAACATCATTCCTTGCCTTTCTGTCAGGTCACTAGGAGAGGGCATGCTTAAGATTTTGTCCCCATTCGGTGATTTTATTTTGTAGATATTTCACTTTATACACTAGATGGCACTGTTTATTTTGTTTGTAATTCTAGAAATGTTATTTGATTATTTAAATTAAATGTCATGAAATTGAAACAAGTACCGTTGACAACAGAACACTTCATTCTAGCAATGGTGGGATTTTTTGGTATCTAAATTTCAGAATTCCGATTTTTACAGAAAGAAGCTAGGAAGGAAGAACTCAAATGATTAACAAAGGTCTTTGGCACATATCCTGGGTCGTGTGAGTGGTTATCAAAGGTCAAAAGACTATCAAAGAGTCATTACCACATATCCTGGTTTGTGTGGAGCACATTTTGTAGAATCCTTTGGATCTAATCTGCTGAGCTGGTTATAGTTTTTCAGGGACAACTGGAAATCAAGTCCAAATGATTTAAGTTCTGTGTATGAGTTGGAGTTTGTAGAAGATCCTGAGCTAAAAGCATCCTTCATAGTAGCTATGAAGTTCAACATTTAAAAAAACAGTGAACTCTTGCATAAAATCAGTAACGTACAAATATCAGAAGACAAAACGACCTTGTAAGTTTTTCAGTTTTAGGGAAACAGGAGGTTTCCATCTGTCTGCCCACGACTCTTCTATTAATGGCTTTCCAAAGGCAAGGATTTGATCTAGGAATTCAGTCAAACCTTCAGATTAAACGTATGTTTCTGAATTTTTCTCTTTTGGCGTATTAAGATTATTCTGATTTGGGAGAATTGCCACCTAGATCACCATTACAGCCAGTTTGTGAAGATGGTCCTTTCAGGGCATTAAAAGAAGATAGAAAAAGGACATCCAAGGAACTGCGGGAACTATGGAAAAACGCTATTCTGCAGCAGATACTCCTACTTCGGATGGAAAAGGAAAACCAGAAATTGCAAGGTAAGGAAAGTGCTTCACTCTCTCTTTCTGCAGAGATTTCTTCGTCATTGACACTTGTACCAGAGGTGGTAAATAAGTAGTCTGAAGATAGTGTGCTTTGCCTGTTACACTTGTCCTTCTTGCTGTACTTTACCCATACTGAGTTTATTTTATCTTAATGGGCACTTGGTTTATTTTATAAATGGCAGCTTTTAAGCCTTGTTCCTGGAAGTGCTGATAAGGAGTTCAGACTCTGTCTCCTTCGAACCTTTCATCTGGTACAGCTGGATTCACTTCTTTATGTTCAAATTTACTGTCATCATCTTAGCATCTCTTCCCATCTCATATAATTTATTTTTGAAAATCTTTCCTCTTCAAGCAGTTGTCCATGGTCTGTGAATCCATTTGAGCCATTTTGTTTTCAGATAGATCCACTGGAAGAAGCCACAATAAAGGGCTAGTCAGCTTCTAACTGCCACAGGACACTTTCATGCTATTGTATAGGCAACAATACAGAACTCGTTTGTCCCAGTGTAGCCTACAACCATGGAATTTCCTGTTGTCATTTATCCAAGTAGTAATTAAGTGTCACTCTGCTTTGTTTTTTTTTAAGGTAAGTCAAGACCAGCCTGATATTTCTTCTGTAGGTACTTAAAATGCTTTGGGTTTTTGAAGGAACCCTTTAAAAATATTTGCAAAGTTTTTGCTTATGTATCCATATAGAGATCCTTCCAAATAGGCAAGTCGGTGAATGAGTGAGTGATGGACAGTGAATGAATGAATATCTAATTTTTTCAGCATCTTCCCTTCCCAAAATTTTCATGTCTTCCGTGGACGAATAATGTAGAATCGTGGAGAAATAATGCTGTGATTTTGTAATGCCATTCACAGTCGATTAAATGCTATCATCATCTTCATTCAAATGGAGGGAGGAAATGGATATAAGCACTTAGATAGTCCTCTTCATGCTGTTCTTAAAAGCTCCAGTTAGTACAAGAAAGAAGGGAAGGGTTGTCTTGACACTTTAAGAAAGTTCCCCTGTCCTGTTGGTTGCAGTTCAGGGAAAGTGTAGCCTAGGCTCTACATCATAAGCAGAGGTCACTCATGTTCTCAGTTCCTGCCCCCAAAGCTATATTGCATGTCTGAATAATAAAGGAGACTAAAGCAAAAGCTAAACTGTGAGCCACAGTTAATAGTAAAAAGAAGATAGTGTTACTTTTCTGCCATAGATTGGAAACGAACACCTCACAGTCTTACAAATCAAAGAAGATTAATTCTGTACCTAGAAAAGGAGGTCAAAACTTAAATTCTAAATGTGTCTCTCGTGCACAGATAACTACTGGGGCCAATAATTGCTGGGACCACCATAGCTTGTTTATTTTGTTTCAGATCTTGATACTTGATATCATACTTGATACTTCTGTTATCTCCCGGTATTGCCACATCAAATATCCACACTTTCTTCTTTTCAACCACATTTAAATCTGGTGTGTTATGAGCCAAGACTTTATCAGTTTGTATTCAGAAATCTATTATTATTACTGCTGATTTGAAGAAACCTTTTTGTGCTTTAAACTTCTCATCTCTCGACTTTTTCTAGAGCTTATCAACTCCATCCACCCACATTTCTAGTCTTTCTCATCCATTCCACCCATGCACTCTTCCTTCATTTATTGATTTGTTATTCAATACACATCCATTCCAAATTATTCGAGGGGGAAGGCATAAACGTGTAAACTAAATCAGTGTCAGTAACCAAATTTTTCAACCATTCTAGAAATCACTGTTGACCTGGCAAGAAATAATTTTCCTCTTCTTCTAAGCTTTTATGACTTGGCTAACAGATCCAGATGACAGTACTTAAAGTTCTGCACCCTGTAATTCAAGTGGCTCATGGCCTTTGCTTAATGGTATTTATTGCACATGGGCCATATTGATTGCTATTATAGTTTGCATGACACAGAATGGCATTTATGAGACAATAGGAATAAACAGCCCTTATTATTACAAGTATTGTAAGGGACTCTAATACATTCATTGTATTTCTTGTTATATCATACAATCTGTTTGCTACATTTTCAGCCGCCCAGACACACCTGAATGTTATCATATATCTGCCTAGAAGTACATTAAACATCCAACAGGACATTGCACATCTTTGTCTTCCTCTGTGTTACCCCTTTACTGAACATTTCATTTATTCTCGTGCATTCTTTATTTCTATCACAAACCACTTTCATCTCATTCAGCAACCAACCTTAATTCTTCTCCATTCATTTTATCATCACCTTTCTCTGAATCATTAAACATACAATAAGCTTTCCTTTTCCTGTTCAAGCTGAAGAGCACATTCTGAACATCCTCTGCCTAGCATAAGGCCACACTGCCTTGCCCAAATATTGCTGTCATTTGTACCCATTAATCATAATTCTGCCAATGTATTCTCAGGCCCATTAAGAAACTAACCACCGATTATTTGTGTCCTTGCTTTTGCTACCTTTCCCTTTGCATAAAGGAGCAATAACCAAATTCTTCGAGTCTTCTACATTTGCAATTTATCATTTTTCAATATTGTCACAACAATATGATTTGTTGTCACTTTTTTACTGACTTTTTGTCACTTTTTCCCCTTGGACACTAATATTAGCAGTGTTGTTTCAATGCTGCTCTTCAGCGTATCACTCTTATTCTCATAAATTACTCCTTCCAGCATTTGCTCACTTTAGCTTTATCTGAAGTCAGATCATTATTTTCATATTCTTCCCACTTTACTGGAGGCTCCTTGTTTAGCCCTTTTCATCCACTTGATTTCATCAAAATCATTCTGTCTTTTCTCTTGCTCTCTTTGACTGCTTTCTATGAAACAACACTTTGGTCTTAATATAGAACATTCTGTGAAATAGTTTTATCATGCCCATTTTAGATTAATATATATTTACATATGAAAATAACAAAGCTAAGATTTCAGTATTAACCTGCATTAATGTGCTAGTAAAGTCCAGTTTTATTGTGCCATTTTTCAAATGGCCCAGTAATAAGGTGGCTCCCTTATTACTAATACTCCTCCACCTATTACTTTCTTTTCTGTTTCAATTTTTGTTTTTAATGCTTTTAATAATTATATAATAGATTTAGTGAATTATTGGTTTACGTTTCTCTTGTTTTACTAGATTGCTATACACCACCCAGTCACTTTCTATGAAATGGGTGGCTATGTAAATTGGATGGATGGATGGATGGCAGACAGATAGACAGATATTCATGAGTAGCAGCAAACAATGTGAAAAGCAGTACAGTCATGTTTCTGTATGGTTTGTTTTCTAAACTAAACAAAATAGGCTTGCCTTTGTTTTGATTTGGACATTTCATTAGATTTCTGTTCTCGACAAACTGTCTTAAATTACTTTGTAATAATTAGGGGTGCACAACTGCTTGAAGCTTGGGCTGCAAATTGCAGAGCATCTTGATGGCTAGTAGGCAGGGTGGGTCACAAATGTAAAAAAAATAAGTAGAGATGATGGATGTGGAATACTTAAGAATTTGGAGTTACAAAACCTCTCATAGCCGAAGGCATCTTCTAAACCACTATTACCACCACCACCACCCTGTAGTTCTACAGTAAATTTTGAGATTTCATCTAATCTTGGAGGGAATCTGCAGAAGATTTGTTGCCGGCCCTTCACATGTGCACCTGGCTTTAACTTGTTCACCATTTTCCCCTCCAGCTTCTGAAAATGATCTGCTAAATAAGCGTCTGAAACTTGATTATGAAGAAATCACCCCATGTCTCAAAGAAGTAATGTCAGTCTGGGACAAAATGCTGAATATGCCTGGAAGATCAAAGATGAAGTTTGACATTGAAAAAATACATTCTGCAGTTGAGAAAGGTGAGTGCATCTAATTACTGAGAGATGCAGATATGTGTATACTTTGGAAAGTGAATATCTGTTTAAACAGATGCAGTAATTGATTATCAGAATATAGTATGATGTTGAGATTATCAGAATAAAGTATGATGTTAAGTAGACACATCCTGTGTTAACAGCTTGAGCTCTTAATTGCAATATTATTGGAATAAACTTAGGAGTTATGAGGCTAGTTGTGGCCAGACCTCCTGTGTATTTAAAAAGCTATTTTCAGAAGAACTGACTCCTATGATTATTATAAGAGAAATAGCATTCCATGGTGGCTAAAAAACTGAGCTCCAAAGCAGGAAGTCCCAAGTCTGAATCTTCTTTACGACTCTATCACAAATCCACTAGATCAGCCTTATTCCCCACATCTGCAATAGTGAAGTGGAATTAGTTCTCAGAGTGGTTTAAGACTTCCAGCTGAATTATGCACATTTTTATCTTGAAACCAAAAAGCGTTATTAAAATATTTATGAAGACATCGATGAACAAAATGAATTATTAGTATTTCATTCAGGAAATTAAACTGAAATCAGTGCCTTGATCTAAATCTTAGCTCACAGATCTCTTTCTTATTCCCAGACGGATTCCATACTTGCCTTTTGAATCCACATAAGTGTGATAGATAGTATAAATATGTAATCATTACCAGTGTTTTTCAGTTATGGTTTTTCAATTACTGTTCCAATAGAAGCGAATTTCCTCTTCCTCCTCCTCCATCATTGTAATTTTCAGTGAACTCCCCAGGATTCCCATGTAATTGAACACAGTATTTCAGTAAAAAACATCTGGCTTATTTTCATTATGTATTTGGAAAGCTGGATTCTATGTTGCCGTTTAAACAAGTTATAACCATGGCAATACAATCAATCTGTCTTCTCCCCCCATTTGCAATAAAATGTGTGTGAGTTTGCTTTTCATACAGGAATTTTATATTTCCCAGAGAGAAACTAAGGATTGTGACAAACAAATTAGGAGGCTTTTCTGATCAACGAATCGCATTAAAAGCTTTTGTGAGCTGCCGCTCACTGCATGAGATGCGCAGAGTGGTTTCATCACAGGCATGGAATTCAGCCTAGCCTGGTTTGGCCTGGAGGGCAGTGCAGAAAAATTACCATTCCTCTGAAAGTGCTTCAATGTGCTGAGTATTTGTTTTGGTAGAGTGTCCATGTGTGATTGCATTAGAGGCAGAAATGTGCTTTCCTTGCCCTATTTTATTCTTCTTTTTTTCCACTGGAGTGAATATTTAGGGATTTGGTCAA